>JALPQI010009273.1:0-45355 GCA_025490895.1 Thaumatotibia leucotreta
TATCCTCGTCTCTTGTCACATTGTTCAGGACTGTTAGGACAAGTTCCAGTAATTCCGTGTCATTTCGTTCAGATTCCTCCACACCATGAAGTATAAGATTATTTTTTCTTACTTCTCTCTCTAAATTATGTACTTTATTTTTCAGCACAATTACATCATTTTTAAGTTTTAAGTTGTCGTCCATTAACGGAGCTAATTTTTCATCTATGGTCTTGGACACACTTATATTGAAGCTGTCTTTTAGCGAGTTGGTGTGTTTCTCGAAGTCATCCCTCAGTATTTCCATATTTTGTTCCATTCGTTTCATGAAAGTTTCCATTGTATTTTCTGTTGTCATGGTTTTTGGATTTACTACTAAGTTGGTAGAAAGAAATCTCCTGGTATCACTTATTTGCTGCTGGTAACCCTTGATTGGGGTAATTCAGTTCTTTTTACTGGCAACACAGTATAATCTGTCACCTGTCACTGTCAGTGTTAATGCGCGGCGGATGTGACTTCAGTGCAACTAAGTGAGGTTATGAGTGATATAGTTGTTGTTATATATAGTTCGCAATGCACTTTTCGACACTTTTGCCTTTAGAAATCTTCAGTTTTCCGCGTAATTTTACGGATTCACTATATTTAAGCTTCGGGCCAGAAGAATTTCGGATTTTCGCACCACTACACTCGTTTTACACTATATTTTTTATTAAAATCACTTGACGACACTTGAAACGGTTATTACTTGACAGCTGCCAAACCGGAAACTAAAGAGATACAAAATAATAATAATATTATTATGGACTAGTCATTTATGCTGTATAAACAGGATTTGCCCTATAAAGGGTTAAATCCAATAATGGTAATGGAATGCCAATCTGGTATAAACATTTCTCGAAGCAGCAAGAATGAATGCATCCTTGTCTTTACTCATAAATATTAATATCCATCACCTTTTCTATCACAAAGGAATGCATCTTTGTCTTGTTTCATTGAGCATGTTTAACATGAGTGGGCTGTTGATTACTTTTTACATACAACATTCAATAATAGATCACTTCTCTTTGCTGTTTATTATTATACATTAGTGTACCTATATTCAATAGCATGATCAAGATCAAAGATTTTGCATATGAATATGTAGGTATTTAACTCTATTAAAAACATATAATAACATATTTGTATGATTTACCCAATAAAGGTAATAAAGTATGTATCAATGTTGGAACATGTCATTATATTTCAAATTGTGTTATATTGTGACTATTGCAAGTATATTCGTTTTTGTGGCTGATTAATTTAGGTTTTTAGCAGGGGATTGTTTAATTTAAATATTTTTTGAAGGTACATAAAAATAATTTGGTAATAATGGTAATACACATTTATGGTGGAGATGAATTTGCAGCAAACATATTAACATGCAAGTTTAAATTAAAACCAAAAGATCTAAAATAATTAACAATAGCTAAAAATAGCTAAGCTTATTGTTAAGAAAAAATACAGGCAATGCATAATAAAAAAATACCAGAACAAAGTTATTACTTATAGATTTAAAGTTTCAAACAAAGTTACATACATATTGTTATCAAAAGCAAGTTTCAGGATACTTTGTTGTCAAACTTACTTAGTATTCCTTGGAAATCTATCTACCACTACCTTATCACTTAAGATAAGTATTCTTGCCTATGACTACATATATTATGCCCCACTTTACTTTGAGTGTTATTAAATTCCTTATAATTTTACAAAGTAGTTACTAGCATAAAATTTTTGTGAGATGGAGTACCTACTTTTATAATTACCTTAAAAAATGTTTTTTTCGCTATAATACAAAATTTGTCGTGGCTGTAATGTATGTAATCAAAAGCTAAATTAGGTCCCGAGGATTTTTCTTTGCTAGGCCCGGGCGACATGGGCCTTCCGTGAGGCCCCTTCGAGAAGAGGGTTGGTATTATGGCCCTTTTCAAAACGATGACAACAACGTATAAGTTGTAAAGTGCTGAAGGTTTGTTCAGAACTAAGAACCTTGTACACGAATTGAAACCTTAGGCCGTTTAGAACCGTGTCACAGTCACAGCTAGTAAGAGATTTATAAAAATGTCCTCTAGAGCGTCACTTTGACATGGTTACTGTGTGGCCTACAGGTACAGACACCCAAATGGAACCCCAATTGGTTGACTCTACGTATGTTGTTGCATCGAAAAATGGGGATCCCTAATGCGAGTTCGCCCACGCGTAAATTAATAGTGGCTAAGCCGCCGAGGTCCTCTGCCGTCCTCATAATAAAGTATAAAAAAAAAAAAAAAAAAAAAAAAAAAAAAAAATATCTTGGGACATCTTACACAAATCGACCTATTCCCACGGTAAGCTCAATTAAGGCTTGTGATGTGGGTACCAGGCGACGATATATATAATAGATAGATACATATAGATACTTAAATACATAGACAGCCATGACCAAGGAACAAACATTTGTGATAAATAAATACACAAAGAATGCCCTCGCCGGGATTCGAACCCGGAACCTCCAGCTTCGTAGGCAGGGTCACTACCAACTAGGCTACGGAGGCTGACAAAAAGTATGAAATCGTGTATAGGATACTGCTATAGTATGAACTTCACACAAGCTACTAAAATTTCGGTCAAACACGCGTTTTGAGAGCGTGGTGTGAGCGGAGTGAGATGGCGCTTTAAGATACTCTGGCGTCCTATCTCGCTTTCATCACGCCACGCTTAAGGCTAAGCCACACCGAGCGCGTGTGCGTGGCGTGCTCGTTGTAGCGTAGGTGCACGTTCTGCACCCGCATTCGGCCTGGCTCAGCCTTTACGCCGCACTCTCAAAACGCGTGTTTGACCGAGCGATTTGATTTGATTGTTACCATATCAATATTTCTTTGTCTTTCCCCAACAAACTGTTTTGCAGTTTGGCGAAGTTTTTGTAGTAATCCCACAATGTCGTAACAGATGTGCTTACCATAGAAAAAATCAACTGCGAAAGACTGGTTGTCGCGGGATTCGAACCCGCTTCCTCTGGATTGTCGGTCCAACGTGCTTCCAATTACACCAGACGACCTTCCGTGAATCACAGCGAATTTAGTCTATGGTATTGTGAAACTAATCACTAGCCACATCTGTACTTAATGTTTCGAAGGTACTACAACCTTAAGCCACTCAAAGATATCACAATCGTCCGCAAACTCGACAACTCTCCGTTGCGTTGCGTTTTAAGTATTGTATTAATCTTAGAAATAAATAAAAAAAACGCTCAACAGTTCCAGACCGCTCCCTCATCGAGCGACAGAAAGAGCGGCTCGGGCGTCTAGCTCGCGCGCTCGCGCAGGAGCGCACGCGCCTAGCACAACTGACGCGAGAGGCGCGCGTGCTCGCGTCGCCGCTACCGTCGCCAGCGCAGCGGCAGCAGTTGCGAGACGATGTGCAGCGATTGCGGGCGCAATGCGACCATCTTACGAAGCGCGTTGAGTTGTCTGCGCCGAGTTTAGGTAAGTCACATGGACTTGATAATTGATAAAATAGGTCCTTACATTTACATAGGCTTACATAGTGCCAACATATCCGGTCAGCCAATCCTCAGTTCTCCGCTCTGCTGCTCGCCACTCCCTTTAGATCGATCCATCTGGCAGTAAAGTCACCACTTTATGACTCGTCTTTACGTAAATATGCCTATTCGGAAAGAAAACCGTTCGTACCTTTGTATTGACATTTAACGGTTGAAGATCTCGTATTTACTGTCGAAATTAGCGCGGCGTGATTCGAAGGTGTCGAGGATTCTGAGGCTGCCGAGGGTGTCGCGTAAATATCAGTAAATATGACAGTTTTAACCGTACAGCTGTGTCATCCAACTATGGGTCACGATTATTTAGACTAGTCTGTTTTACCATCCCAATGGGAAAAAATGTTCCATGGATTTTTCGTATTTTGTTACTATTTTCTATACTTACACTTTGTATGGCGGTAACAAAAGAGGAAATCCGGAAAATTTATGGATTTTTTGGGATTTTTTTCCCTTTTCGGATAGAAAAAGCTCGTGATTCTGAGTAGAAATAAGCCAAAGTTTACCCATAATTCAAAATTATGAAAATGGACAAATAAAAAAGAAATGCTCAATGATCATTTTTTGACGAATGTACTCGCATTTATCTGGAGATTGTTAAAGCAGACCGTAATCATATTTACTCAATTGCTTGATGAGCTCTTGCGACAAAATATTTTGTTAAACTATGTTAGTCCACCCACCAACGAATTTGATAAGATAACATATTCCACATGGCATAAAGCTATTCTGGGAAATATTCATAAATCATAATTTGAACCTGATAGTGTTCTATTTGTAATAAAATCGCAATGGGATAAATAAAACACAATACAAAGACGCACATATTGCAGTCTACAAGACATATGAATATGACATATATATTAAATGAATATGCATCTTTGTGCCGTCCGATTGAATCGACGTCACGGATGATTTAGTTTTTTTAGTATCCACTCACATCATCAGCCTATAACAGTCCACTGCTGGACGTAGGCCTCTCCTATTAACTATACGTGTAGACGCATTTCGGCGGTAAATGTCCATAATCGCCACGTTGGGCAAGCAGATTGGCAATCGCGCCAGTTTGTCCACTATGATGACATTAATGACGCTGCTGCCCATCATCAATCTTCTGTCAGAGAATAGTCAGTGACACACCAATCCCTTAGTCGACTCTTACGACACCCGCGGGAAGAGTCGGGGTAGTGACAAATGTATTCTTACTGCCATTACCACACGGCCAATATCACTATCCACTCACTTGCTTTGAAATTTTGGTTAACTCGAAACATGTCTTCCTTCACCATCGATTTCCTAAACATAAAACCAAACTAAAGCTTGTTGTTGTATTCTGGCCATTTTTTCTGCAACTCGACATCAAACGTGCCTATTTTGCGTGGTCCCAACGCTGGCCCAGTACTTGTTGGGGACTTCACATACACCCTTGAATTTCTTCGCAGGTCTATACCTAAAACATATCGTGAGGAAACCTGCAATACCTATGTATTGCAGGTTTCCTCACGATATGTTTTAGGAGCATTCCATGAAAACATCTACTTTTTGTCGCTTACGTGTCTCTATGGTAGCTACCCTAATAAAATATGCTAGCTGGTAGGAAACACTGTCAATCTTAAAACCTTGATATGTTATTGTTATACTATAACTCGGCTTAGGTACTAATTTAATTTTTCTAAAGTATTGAAGAGACAGTGTCGCTTACGACACGTTTTCATGGAATGCTCCTTTACCACTAGGCCACAAACTAAAGCTTGCCCCACACATTGCAGAGCAAGAAGAATCCGACAACTTCTACAACAACATATACACCGGGCAGAGACCTCCCGCCTCGTGGAAGTGTCACATGTGCACGTTCCTCAACCACCCCCTCCTCGACAAATGCGAGGAGTGCGACATGCCCCGGATTCTCATAGGTACGTCGCCGGCCCACACCCTCGACTCTGGCTTCGGATCCTTCCGAGATAAAGCCAGGAAACCTCTGACAGACGCTATGGACAATTTACGCTGTTGAGTTAACGCATGTGACGGCATGCCTGCATTAACATGAAGTGATTCCCCAAATGTGTTGTTACAGTGAAGTGATTTTTGACTTTTTGCATGACTGTTTGACTGGATTAACAATTTAATTCCTGTTTTATGTGTATATATAGACAAGTTATAGCAGCTGAGTGAAAAACTATTGGTGCAGTGACGGTAAAATTTCAGGAACTGATTTATTATTGGGATATTTTAAATGTTGAATATTAGGGTTAATTATTATGATGGTGATAAATAATAATCTAGTGGCCTTTTAAAATAAGATTTAGACTGACTTTTTGATCACAGGATATGTTTTGTTTCATAATGAACAATAATATTATTATGGTATGAAACAGCTACCTGTTTTGAGAATGGAAAATCTATCTTCAATATGTTTAGATCTCTTTTAGTGTCACAATATAAACATTTATTTATGAGCCTTTAGAAATAAATTATATATTTTAAAACAAAATTATATTAAAATGGTAAATAACGCGATAAAGAGGCCTAAATACTTATTGTTGAAAAGAATGTTGTCTATTAAATGCGGTACTTAGATTGTTAGTCGCACTGCCTGTTAGGGTCGCTTTAATTGTATATTTATGGTTACTATACTTATAAGAAATTTACAAAGATTATTAGAGGTGTTAGTTTATCGGCGATATATTTATTGTTTTCGTTTTTAAGTTGACTGAGACATCACTTCTTATCTTGTCGCTGGACATCACAAGATCTCACTAAAGACTACTGCGCCTTGCCAAAAAGTCTCCTAAATTATTTATTCGTCGGTTAAAAGAGTTATTATTGCTCAAATCTGTATTGCTCAGTGTGCACAAATTTATAACTTAAAGTACCTAATGCCATTTTAATAAAATTAAAAATCACAATTAATCTTTATAGCACAACTAGTAAATTATACCTACCTACAAATAAGCAAGAGGCGAAAAAAAAAAGAAAACAGTTTTCTACACAAGTAACAGTCCGTACCTTATTTTCGAATCGAGAATTTCGATATATAAAAAATATATTATCTTAGTTGCTTATTTAGTAAATTATTTGAATGAGCAATTATATTTTAAACTTGACAAAAAAATACATAAGATTTCCCATTTTGTTACCTACTAAGATTTTAATTTCATTATAATACCTGCCTATATAATTTTAATTATTATTTGTAGGACTCATATGAATCCTGCTAGTTAAAGTTCTTAAATTAGCTCGTTCTTAAAATTTTGTAACTGGAAATCACTTCTTTCATAATACCTAATGTGAAAATATGTCCTTATTAACACAATCCTTATATGTCCTTATTATTATTGACACGCAGGAAAAAGATATAACTGAATACATTAATATTTAACTGTGATAAACTGGGCTCTACGTTATAGTACGGGGAGCTTCTTATCGCCCCTGTTGCCTTATCGTCACGTTTAGGCAACGTAAAGGATGATGAATAATAATTTAAAGACAATAACTCCGAGATTTCGAGCCCTGCGCGTGCAATATCGAGTCACGTTTTGAATTGATTACGATTTGGAAATGTATGTTGAAATAGCGGTTTACGCTGGACGAGTACCCTCGCGATATTACCGCGCGAGGCAGCTGGTCGCGCGAGATTGCCGCGCGAGGCAGCTGGTCGCGCAAGATTGCCGCGCGAGGCAGCTGGTCGCGCGAGATTACCGCGCGAGGCAGCTGGTCGCGCAAGATTGCCGCGCGAGGCAGCTGGTCGCGCGAGATTACCGCGCGAGGCAGCTGGTCGCGCAAGATTGCCGCGCGAGGCAGCTGTCGTGTGGACGTTGGACGTGCCTAAGGCTTCCATCCGCGAAGATCGCATTATTCTCTATTCGGTTAGGTATACTAAATGCAAACCATCTTGCAGTATCTTTTTATTTAAAAATGCATTTTTATAATCTAAGCCCTCAAATTTTTCTTTAAAAAATCTGAAAAAATTATCAAACATGCTTCAGATGTCAAATAATTTATTAAACTAGAATCCGTTCCACAGAAAAATGCAATAGGGAGGACAAAGAGCATCTTTATTGGGTCAATCATCCTACAAAATTGTAAAAATAAGGACCACCCTACTGTGACTACAATGAGGGTTTTCGATAATTTTTCTGCCACCAGGCGGCGCTTCGTACGCCCCTGGTCTCGACAGCTGTCAGATTCATACTATTCATAGGCACCTGGGCCTAAAATATTGAAATTCTATTTTATTTGGAAGAGAATTGATTTTGTAATGGATTACGACTAATACATGGTCGTCGAACTGAAGATTGAACTCTAAAACAGGCGCTCAAAGTCACTGGTATTCAAAATAATTACTATAACTTTGTTAATTTCATGAGAATTGACTTGGAACTATTTTATTTATTTAGTTTAGGTAACAATATGACTACAGTAATGGTTTTCAGAATAAATAAACCTATAAATATGTTGAAAATTAAATGCGCGTATTTATTTTGACAGTTCGTTATAAGGTCGGCTCAGTGCTGCCATCTCACCTCCCCATAGCGGCAGAAAAAGTATCAAAAACCCTCATTTGTGCAAAAAAGTGGTGGTGACTGATATTGATGTTAGATGGTTACTCGTCTAGAGGTGTTTCAATTGAATTAGTAGCGAGATTTTCAAAATGTTGAGATTATAAACACTAATGTACCTAAGTATTTGTAGTGGTTGGCAAAATGAGACCACTACGTGACATTAAACATCGACATTTAAAAATGAATTGATGACGATAATGATGATGAAATTCCCTAGAATCAAATATGACTTTCATGTTATTAATTATACCTATGATAAGACTTTAGAAATTGCTTGTCGGGTATTTTTTTGCGGTACTTTTATAACGAGTTGGGCAAAAAGTAATATGATTACATCTGTAAATTAATCGGAAGGAGTAATCATATTACTTTTTGCCCAACTCTGCTTGTATAGTTTTTAATATAGATGCAAGTGTTGTTTCGTATAACGTGTCTTACATAACTGAACTTATCAATATCTGTATCAATTCTAGTAATTGAATAAACATCTTATCGTTTATCGTTTCTGACTACACAACGTTAGAAGATAATTGTGATATATTTTAAGCCCAAATTTTGCGAGCGGCTTACGCTAAACTATTCGATATACAGGGTGATATTTTAAAGACAAACGGGTCTTAATCGCGTAAACTTACGTTTATTTATATCCTCACGACCCGTTTATTAAGACCCGTTTGTCTTTAAAATATGAGTGATAATCGTGAAAGTTTAAATCAATATACAGGGTGATATTGATACGAAGGGTTAGCAGGATCAACACTATACATTTAGTAAATGCTAATCGGTAGTCCCGCATCGTAATTAGGGCTCACGGTACACGTGTAACCCGCCAAACCGGATACCCGTGTTCTTAAGCCCGACGGTACTAAGAACCCGAATTACACGAACCCGCCGGGTACCCGTGTCCGTGTCCAATACACGGATACCGTTTACACGAAACCGCGTGCTACCCGGGTACCCGGCAGAGTTGGGCATTTCGTAATCAATTCCCGATTACAATATTACTTGATTTTACTTTGTAATGTACTTATGGGTAGCATATTACTTGTAATGTAATGTCGTGAAACGGAATATTACAATGACGTATGAAGGAGTCAGTAATAATCTATAGCATATTAGCATTACTAATACTTTGGAATCAACATGTCGATTCAAAATTACTGGAATCGTTGACCATACTTCTAGATTACTTTTTAATTACTTTAATGTTAGGACGTGCGAATTTTAATATTATTTTCACTCCGAATCGCTAAACTGAAGTGGCAGTGGGCGGGGCACATTGCGCGTAGAACCGTTGGGGCGGGAAGGTTCTTGAGTGGCGGCTGCGTACCGGAATGCGTAGCGTGGGTAGGCCCCCCACAAGGTGGACTGATGACCTGGTGAAGGTCGCAGGAGTCCGCTGGATGCGGGTGGCGCAGGACCGGTCATTGTGACAATCGTTGGGGGAGGCCTATGTTCAGCAGTGGACGTCTTTCGGCTGATATGATGATGATGATGATGATGATACAGGTATGTACAGTCGGAATCCGACTGTAGGGTCCATTAGATCCAAGATGGCGACACATTTTTGCAATTTTTGTCATTATACTCGATTTCGACTAATTCACATACGTAGAATCCGAATTTAGGGTCCATTTTAAGATCCAAGATGGCGGCACAATTTTTTTCTTTTTTTTTGTCATTTTTGTCATTGTACTCGTTTTCGACTAAAACACATACGTGGAACCCGAATTTAGGGTCCATTTTAAGATCCAAGGTGGCGGCACATTTTTTTTCTTTTTTTTGTCATTTTTGTCATTGTACTCGTTTCCGACTAAAACACATACGTGGAACCCGAATTTAGGGTTCATTTTAAGATCCAAGATGGCGGCACAATTTTTTTCTTTTTTTTTGTCATTTTTGTCATTGTACTCGTTTTCGACTAACACCCATACGTGGAACCCGAATTTAGGGTCCATTTTAAGATCCAAGATGGCGGCACAATTTTTTTCTTTTTTTTGTCATTTTTGTCATTGTACTCGTTTTCGACTAAAACACATACGTGGAACCCGAATTTAGGGTCCATTTTAAGATCCAAGATGGCGGCACAATTTTCTTCTCTTTTTTTGTCATTTTTGTCATTTTTGTCATTATACTCGTTTTCGACTAATACACATACGTGGAACCCGAATTTTGGGTTCATTTTAAGATCCAAGATGGCGGCACAATTTTTTTCTTTTTTTTTGTCATTGTACTCGTTTCCGACTAAAACACATACGTGGAACCCGAATTTAGGGTCCATTTTAAGATCCAAGATGGCGGCACAATTTTTTTCTTTTTTTTGTCATTTTTGTCATTGTACTCGTTTTCGAATAATACACATAGGTGGAACCCGAATTTGGGGTCCATTTTAAGATCCAAGATGGCGGCACAATTTTTTTCTTTTTTTTGTCATTTTTGTCATTGTACTCGTTTTCGACTAAAACACATACGTGGAACCCGAATTTAGGGTCCATTTTAAGATCCAAGATGGCGGCACAATTTTCTTCTCTTTTTTTGTCATTTTTGTCATTATACTCGTTTTCGACTAATACACATACGTGGAACCCGAATTTTGGGTTCATTTTAAGATCCAAGATGGCGGCACAATTTTTTTCTTTTTTTTTGTCATTGTACTCGTTTCCGACTAAAACACATACGTGGAACCCGAATTTAGGGTCCATTTTAAGATCCAAGATGGCGGCACAATTTTTTTCTTTTTTTGTCATTTTTGTCATTGTACTCGTTTTCGAATAATACACATAGGTGGAACCCGAATTTGGGGTCCATTTTAAGATCCAAGATGGCGGCACAATTTTTTTCTTTTTTTTGTCATTTTTGTCATTGTACTCGTTTTCGACTAATTCACATACGTGGAACCCGAATTTAGGGTTCATTTGAAGATTCAAGATGGCGACACAATTTTTAGCAATTTTTGTCATACTAGTTTTTGACTAATTCACGCACGTGGAATCCAAATATTCTATTTTCACTAGGTAGGTCCATAGATCCTAGATCTTAAATTGACGATAAATTCGTGTATGTAAGAACGACTACAATGTCAATAATTACAAAAAAAAAGAAAATCATTGTACCGCCATCTCGGATGTTAGAATGGACCCGAAAATCGGATTCCACGGATGTGAATTAGTCAGAAACGAGTAAAATGACGAAAATTGCAAAAAAAAGTTGCCGCCATCTTAGATCTTAGAATGGACCCACAAAAATCGGAATCCACGGATGCGAATTAGTCAGAAACGAGTAGATTAGATTAGATTAGATTATTTTATTTCATGATAAAAGATTACATAATAAATTTGCACACATGTCAAAATTATACGAATTGTTATCATGATCGTCAAAACAAATAATAAAAAATAGAATTATAATATAACAATGTCAACAAAGATTTAAATACACTATTAAAAACCAAATTAAATATTAGCAGTATAATGATGAAAATTGGAAAAAAAAGTTGCCGCCATCTTTGATTTTAGAATGAACCCAAAAATCGGATTTTACGGATGCGAATTAGTCAGAAACGAGTATAATGATGAAAATTGCAATCAAAAAGTTGCCGCCACCTTTGATCTTAGAATGGACCCGAAAATGGGATTCCACATATGCGAATTAGTCGGAAACGAGTATAATGATGAAAATTGCTAAAAAAGTTGCCGCCATCTTGGATCTTAGAATGGACCCGAAAATCGGATTCCACGTATGCGAATTAGTCGAAAACGAGTATAATGATGAAAATTGCTAAAAAAAAGTTGCCGCCATCTTGGATCTTAGAATGGACCCGAAAATCGGATTCCACGTATGCGAATTAGTCGGAAACGAGTATGTATAATGATGAAAATTGCTAAAAAAGTTGCCGCCATCTTGGATCTTAGAATGGACCCGAAAATCGGATTCCACGTATGCGAATTAGTCGGAAACGAGTATAATGATGAAAATTGCTAAAAAAAGTTGCCGCCATCTTGGATCTTAGAATGGACCCGAAAATCGGATTCCACGTATGCAAATTAGTCGGAAACGAGTATAATGATGAAAATTGCTAAAAAAGTTGCCGCCATCTTGGATCTTAGAATGGACCCGAAAATCGGATTCCACGTATGCGAATTAGTCGGAAACGAGTATAATGATGAAAATTGCTAAAAAAAGTTGCCGCCATCTTGGATCTTAGAATGGACCCGAAAATCGAATTCCACGTATGCGAATTAGTCAAAAACGAGTATAATGATGAAGATTGCAAAAAAAAGTTGCCGCCATTTTGGATCTTAAAAATATACTACATTTTCAGAATACGTTTTTAACATTCATGAAACTGCTAGGATGTCAGATATCAACTAGAATGACATATAAATCAAAAACAATTTCTTCGAGTAATAGTAACAAAATTACTTTGTAAGTAATGCAGATTACAGAAGTACTTGATTACGGTGGATTCAATATTACAGTAGCTGATTACAATACCGATCCCAAAGGAATGGATTACAGGCGTAACCATAGTACAGCATTACAGTAATTTTTATTATACTAGTAATTCATTACTGAGGAATCGTCATTACTGGAATGTAACCCTGTAATTAATTCCAAAAGGAATTGATTACGCCCAACTCTGGTACCCGGGTACTTAAGACCGAACCGAACGGGTTCGAAATAATTTGAGCAAATGCGAATAAGGTCTATTATTGAATGTAACCTGCAGCTTCGTTCGACACTACAAAACAAACGTGTTCAGGAAAGGTCAGCCGATATAACTTTTTTGTTTTTATAAATTTCGACTATCTGTTACGCAATAAGGTCTATTTGACACAATTAGCCTTCCGCTTATCTATCCATTTGTACTTTAGCTCTAAGTCTCACGACCCATCCTTCTGTACATAACTTTACCCTTAAAAAGCAGACTTTCTATGCAGACACGGCTTCTCGTCAAGGACGTCCCCGAACCCGCGGGTAATTAAAGTCCGTGTAAATAATATCCGTCTACCCGTGTACCCGTGCAGACGGGTATTATTTACACGGACTTTAATTACCCGTGTAAATCGGGTCAGAAACCCGTGTACGTGTAACACGAACACGGGTATGAGACACGTTGACACGAAACCCGGACACGACCGCGAGCCCTAATCGTAATCAAGATAAAACTACATTTTCTTATTTATGTCCACTTATCCATTTTATTAATTTTACCACATAAAATAACTATTATCTCCGCAATATTACTTAAAACTTATAAACTTATAGTGGGTTTAGGGCATTTTCACTTTTACGGACACTCGTCTTGTACTTTACTTTGTATTGTACTTAATAGTCAGGTTCGTAACGACAGCTGAGTATAAATATTTTTAGAAATTTAATTAAGCTTGATCGGCGTTTTATTGTATAATATCGCTTATACTTTATAATTTGTATAAAACTAACACCGTTACTCTAAAACCGATTTTTTTATTGAAATGTAGTGCAAGCCAATCACGAACCTAATTCGTTATTTTCGCAGTTGTGATCTTAAACTCTATTGATAACTTCTTACAGTTCAAGGTTAAATTTAATTTAAACGAATATTTTCTGTAGCTGGCTGTGAAAGGAATAATTATAATTAGTGCTTACAAACCTAACTAAAATTAAGGTTTTTTTTAATTTCACGCTATTTGGGTGTCCCTTTAAGTGAAAAAACTTGTAAAGGACTGATGCGAAATTAAGAAAAAAATTAAGTAATTTCAGATTTCGCTTTATAATAAACCTCATTATGACGACTTATTCAACTCGCAGAGTACCTACACATTAAAACCAATGCCATTATCAATTAGTAAATACTATTATAACAATAATGACTTAAATCACAACTAGACTAGTGGATAATTTTATGAGAGATAACCATATCTTCAAAAAAGGGCAAGATGAAATCAGATATTTATCGATACGCAAGTATTCAGTAGTTATCAGTGTTATCTGTAAGTTAACGTTTAATGAAACTAGTCGGCTTTAAATGACGTCAATCAACAATCTGACAACAATAACTTTATAATCTGGAAATGCAATGCTCTAAATCCAAATACAAAAGCAATACTAAAATGAAATATTAGACCCCTTATTTATTCAAATATTTCAAATACGTCCAATCCAACATCTCCATTTTAGTTACAATGTAGTTTGTCCTTATCTGTCACTTTCACAATGTTATTTGTTAGAGAAAAAATACATTTTATGAAAAAGGGCCTAATAATATAAATTAGAGAATGAATAACTTTAACCTTTTTGACGCCACGTCACTCACACGCCACAACAAAATGTCAACATTGAAATTGAATTTTACGCACATTCATGTAGGTCTATATTGCTCTGTGCACCAAGACTTATATATCGGTCTTTGGCGTTGAACCTGCGGTGCCAATATATCAGTCGTTGGCGTCCAAAAGGTTACGCAGGGCTAAAACAGCAATACATGTCAATCATATCATGTCAAAGTTCGTAAATAATATAATTTTACGTTTAAAACGTCTGAAGGAATAAAATGGGAGATTAAAGCTGTGACTAGGGTTGCCACCTTTTTTTAAAGACAAAATAGTATTTTTATAAAATGTTAAAAGAATATAATTATAGTACTTACAGGAAAAGTAAGGAAAAATAGTATACCTATTTATCAAATTGTAGTTGCCGCGAATACCGCGTATGCGTTCCGTTACAAAATTCCAAACAATCACAAAATAGAACCCACTGTCGAAATATAGTAATTAACTACATTGTTATCGTATATTATACAGTACAGTCGAGTAAAATATAGTACGATGCTATGTATTATGTGGCAACCCTAGCTGTGACTCTAGTCTAGTGAAAAAGGGTACAGTATATACAGTCGCCATAACATAAATATCGTAGCGTCCGGAGTAATCAAAAATATCTGAACACGTCTCTATCGTTGTAGCAATAAAGGCGTGTTCAGATATTTTTGCTCCTGACGCTACCATTTATCTTATGGCGACAGTACAACTCCCCAAGGCTTATAAAATAGGGTATAAGTTAAATAAAAGTGCAGGTATACCCCGCTTTTAAAATGGCCGGGAAGTATACTCTTTTCTACTAGACCCACATAATGTAATGAAACTAATGATTAGTATCATTTAGGTAAAATGTCAAAATTTCTGTTTTATTATAAGACATTTTAAAGAGAGTTCTTAAAAATGACTGCAGAACTGTAAATGCTGTACGATACATATATTAACCAATTACGAATAACGAACGATTTAACAGAAGTTTTACAAAAAGTATTTCTAGTTAGAGATTTGATAGGAGATGGCAGTTTGCTCTAGAAATAATCTACACTTAAAATCTATCAACACATAATATCACAATAATTTAAGAAACATGTTATGTATTAGCTTTTTTATGCAATATTTTTTTACAAAATTAAAATTAAGTATAAAAGATTGTAGGCTAGATTGTTGATTTGTTATTCTTTGAAATGTGTTATCTATTAATTGTTTGTTTAGGCTGGTGTAAATTTAATTATGTGATCAATGAATTTATGTATATTGAGAATAAATGATTACCTTTTAAATGAGTTCTTTGTAACACATCCTTAATTATTGCATTATCTCCAAAGAAATATATATATTATACTCTTCAAAATGAACAGTACATAATAATGAATTATATTATATTTAAGATACAAATACTATAAGAATAAAACCTAGTACAGTTAATTATGTCAAAGTAACTTTGTGCATGGTAACTATCACTACATCAAAATAGGGTCGATCATCTTTTTTCGTGAGTTTACTTATTTATTGTCTAACTTGATTGGCCCAATTAAGCAGGAAGCATTTTACAACAAAAACCACGATTAATTTCTCAGGTAAGTCGTGTTTTTGCTCTTAACCTACCATAACTAGTGTTGTCCGTGGAATGGTTTTATTTTCCTTACGTACCTATATTTTATCGTCATCCATTGAGACATTCGAGACTTAACTGAATGTTGAATTTCCTACAGTTCGAGCCCACGACGGAATAACGGTTCGACTGATGCCAGGACGCCGGAGTAAGTACATACACATTAGCTAAAACTAAATAACGCTTATATGAGTATACCGTTCTTAAGTCAGAGCAAGTTCAGAGACAGAACGATTTATCGTTAAAGTAATTATGGAGCCAACTGACGATCATAAAGATAACGTAAAGTATACGTCAAGTGGCAAGTTAACTTGACGAAATGAAATGTCAGTTTTCTTTCTCGTACGCCACTGCAGAACCACAGCGCCACCTATAGAATGCAAGTCGAGTTATTTTACGTCTGTTTAAATAGTTCGTGTTGCTTTCAATAGATGGCGCTACGCAACTTATTTAGAAATTGCCTGTACACCTTGTAGGTATAATCTCTATAGGAGTTACCACGTCTTTGTATAACCATTTCAAATCTATTTATTCGCATATTGGTATTTTATTACAAAACATCATCATCATTCATTATCTAAGCACTTTTAATAACGTATAAATGCCAACTGCCAACACAGTTAACTCACCATCCTTTATTACATTGCGTATTAACTGTGTCGGTAGTAATATAAATAAAAGTGCTTAGATTGCTGACTGTATAATTAACAAATTCAACCAAAACATTAAACGGCGAAACACAGCAGTGACAAGACTGTGCTCTGTTCCTCATTCATGTCATGTTCACCCATTTTCATTGCCAATAGAATCATCCAATTTGTGAGCCAATTGTTACACATCCAGGCAACTTTAGAAGATGCCAGACTTCTTTAATACCTGTTAGTGTAATTGGTTCTAGTAAATCGTGTAAAGTAAGAAGCATTCTAAGTTGACTTGTATTCATTTCTTGGACCTGGTGAATGTAGTAGTAAGTGTGGCAACGTGTTTGTATAAGATATATTTTGACGTTCGAATCAGTTCCATGTTTGTGCGTTACTACATTCAACAGGTCCTTTAGCTAAAGTTTATTCCTATAGGTACAGTGGCGTTCATAATTGCATGGACGATTTATGAATGAATTCATTCAGAAACTGTCCATGCAATTTTGAACCCGAGTGTACATAATGTATTTACGTAGGCATAGATTGCTTGTTGTGCGTTACTGTTTACATTATATATGATTTATGAACTTTTTAGTAAAACGTCCCACTTTGTTGTTTACCAAAAGGCATTAGACAGATAATTTTTATAAAGATACCTACTAGTTAAGTCCGTCCTTATTGTTAGTGACAAAGTGGGACGGTTTAATTAAGACGCTTAAATATGTAGCTAGAACATTTATAAATTTATTACCTAAACGCCAATAATTATTATTGTAGAGTATGATTTTCTGAGTTACTTACCTCGATAAATATAGGTATTAATTAAAATACCGGTTATTGAGTGTTAAGTCCTTCAGTTTCACTACATGAATACAATGGCGTCCTTATGCGCGCCTTCCACTGCGACCGGAACGGACTCATTAATGGCTCCGTTTCACGTTCATCGCTGGCCAAGTGCTAGTATGCAGTTGACGGCTGTAAGTCACACTAGCGGTGTAAGTTAAACGGAGCTATTAATGAGTCCGTTCCGCTCGCAGTGGGAGGCGGGCATTAGGGTTTTTATTTACGTTAGCTTAAATTGCGAACATATTGCATTTAATTTTATCCGATATAGTTGTACTTAGTGTTATAGACTGGCAAACAAGTTTTATCATTAAAAAGCGGCAAAATGTAGCCGAGGACAGTAGTGGCCGGCCACAGGAAACATGAATATCACGTCTTTTTTTAGTTTAGAAATTGGTTTGCCAGACTATAGCATATTATTCAAATGTGATGTGAAAAAGGAACAGATCGCAGCAAGGTCACTAACCAATTGGCATTTTTATTGAGTTTGACTGTTTACATTTCAGAAATTGTTCGCTCGTGGGTGTTATGAGCGTCGCTCCAGACAAATTCTCTTAAGTGCAGTAGTTTTAACGTAAACACACTGAACCACCAGTACACCTAGCAACTAGGTCTTTAAATGGTCACTTAAGTGCATCTTTTATGTACAAACGTTGCAACGGATCTGTGATATTCGCATTTGGTTAGTTATTACAAAGTCTGATATATTTTCATCTACAGTTTTGAGTTCACATTCCAAATTTTGTAATATCGTTGTATTTTCCTATTCTCAGTGAGTGTTACCAAATGCGAATAACTGTTGTTATTTTCGTTAACTGCTGCACTTAAGGTGAATAGGGAATTATATACGACAAGACCTGGCGACACTGCCAGACCATTTTAGACTTTAATTAATTTATTGTAAGGTGGACTATGATACTTAAACATCTTACATAATATATACCAGTATGTCTTTGTATTATTACTTCATTATTCATACGAATTTGTATATTAATTATGTCTGTATCAAGTTAAACAACTGGCCTCGCAAACGCTTGTCAGAAAAACGTGCTTCTATAGCTTTTCCCTTTCTCAAAAATTTATATATTTCATGCCGTAGGTAGGTGTATGATGAACAACAAATTAAATCGAGGCCAGTTTAGTCGGGGGAAGAAAAGTTTTTGGTCACATTAAATCCTACAGTTTCGGAAGCTTTTTCTAATGAATATTTAGGGTATACAGATTCACACCATGCAATAATCCCCAGTGCCGCGCGAGAGCTTCTCATCCAGTCGAGGACTTGAAGGTCAATAATTGGAACAGCACGTTCAATAATTTCTACCCTCGAGATTATGCATTCATTCTATTGTTTCAGATGATTTATAATTAAGGAAAAAAATCCCCAGTTTTTTCGTAAAGCTTATACAAAAAAAACTATACTTACCTTAATTTTTTTTCCTTATTTGATAAAAAATAGAACTTACAAAATCTTGCGCATTTTTTTGGAATTGTGCCACTACTAATTATTGACAAGAGGTACATTAAAAAAATAAAATGTGGAATTAATGCGCCTGCACGTAAATCAGTTAAAACTGTAAAAAAAATAGTTAGCATTGAGTCACTGACGTAATTTTTTCTTTGGATGAGTATAATAATTGTCGGGTTATTATAGTAAAAAATCACCATTTGTTTAATTTTTGTTTGATTGTTATGAATTTTAAAAATAATTTTATTTTTTCTGACTATATCTACGATTATTCAGTGGTGACTTTTTAAAATATTGTCTTAAATATTCAGTTAGGCCCCTCGGATAATAAATCCCTACTGTAGGATTTATTGTTTCTTTTTATTAAACAAGTAAATCTTAATATTGATTTTATGAAAAAACCTCCACACATTTATCAGGGATAATTAGATACATATATTCACAAAACGGTGTGTTATCATATTCCTGAAATAAATATACTGTAGGATTTAATGTAATTTTCTCGAACAAGTTAAAGTTTAGCTCCCCGACTAGTTGTGCAGTAAATATGGCGTAAACAACACAATGTCAGTATAATTAGGACGGTATTCTTCTTACATAAATAAATATAAATACTTAAATTCAAAAATATACTCACTGGAAACATTGTCATATTTCTTCGAGTGTTAGAATATAATTTTATTACGCTGAAGAAATTTTAATTTCAATGGCGTAACTCCAAGAAATACGATTTTCTATGGAAAGGAATAGGATTGTAATATTGACAGCGCAAGATAACTATCTCTTGGTCACATTTTTTAAACTTGGGTAAGTACCTACCACCAATTTTCAAGTATCCCCGTTGTCGTATACCTAACTCCTTGTAGGTACAGTCGACATCAAAGATATCGTTACGGTTTAGGTGCCAAAAATATATTTACCTACACGACTTTATTGCCTTTACATTAAGGTCGTGTAAATATATTTTTGGCACGTAAACCGTAATGATATCTTTGACGTCGACTGTACATGTGAAAAACAAATGAGTTGAGAATTAAAAAGCTCGCTCATTATATTGGAAGAATTATATGTCTATGTATAGATTTAAATATATATGTATTGTCATGAACAAACAATTCACTGTGATTTCTAGTCGATGCTCCAATATTTTTCGCTATGCAACGGTTAATCATAATTTATTGTATACCCTTTTGTTACTATTAAGGTGTACATTTTCAAAATGTATTTAGTGAGACACCTAGTGACATCTATCGTAAGATCAGCACAACTGTTTTCAATTACAGTCTACTTACTTATGAGTTATGATATGATGACTCTAAAATACCATGCGTAAATTATACAGTGCACTTAAATTCAAGTAGCTACCTTTATAAGCATTTCTTTCTAAATAAATAAACTGCTCATTTACTTATATAGCAGGTAGCGACTGTATTTTAATTAATCTAATAAACGACCCATCCACCACATTCACCAAACTTAATGCATTTTTGACATCATAAACATCTATGGTGTTCATTAATATCGCAACACATACCGTATTAAAGCCTTAGCAATAGAGTCGTGCTCATATTTCGTATGTCGTTATATTACCACCCGTAAGGTCGAATCACATGGATGCGTATGCAAGACCCACGCCACGCAAGCGGTGTGCCATCTACTATGATATTTCCTACGATACAACGCGCGCGCCCACATCACGTCCGGTGTGGCTTGGCTGTAAACGCTGATGCCATGAAGGCGACCAAAATACAGATGGTGTGCATTAAATAGTAAATTCATCAGAAAACCTCCAAGTTCTATAATCCAATCATAAACAAATTCTGTAACGTAGGAGCGGTTTCATTTCATAAGTAGATACTTAGGTAGCTTTATTTTTTGTAGGTAAGGGACTGGAACATTTTTCTGACGAAAGTTATGAATCAGTAGGTAGGTATCACCACTACGTAGGTACCGTAAACCCACCCAGCTATGGTCCAATACTACTAAATATATTCTGTAATACTACAACTATGGTTCATAAATCATAATTTCAACTCCTAAATCAGCATCAATCCCATTGCAATCTTATTTTTGGCCTTGTCCATTATTGGACTATAGTTAGGTGGTTTTGCGGTACTTACAATACAAGTTTAGGCTACAATACTTAAAAGCTATCTGCCACTCTCTGCGTTCAAAATAAGAACTGCTCCTTGCACTGAGTTATTATCCAAAAGATGTTGTGACTGCCTTATGACATTACGGTGGTGCAAAGGAGTTTTCTAAATCTGGCAAAATTGTTGCCCTCACTACAATTCGTAACTCTAACGTGAACTGTTGTTACTCAGAAAATTAGTTCACTTTATCACTATAGGTGGCGTTAAAATTACCTCTAGCGTAAAAGTTCTAACTCTAACTCAGAAAATTTGTTCACTTTCTCACTATAGATGGCGTTAAAATTACCTTTTCATATACCTATGCAAACTTTCAAAGAGCTCCCAGGGTCAGAGAAGACAGGAGAGGCAAACAGCAAAATTGTAAATTGTAACTTTATAAAACGCGACCGATATAAGCGCGATAAAAGCGTGCTCTTAGCCGTTGGTAATCGGAAAAGTATGTTCATCCTCAAAAGCTATCGAGGTAGGGGTAAATAGGTACTTTCATTCCATTACCTTACCTACAGAATAAAGTATTGTCTAAAGAATAGTATTATCTAAACACAAATATTTTTCCATTACCGAGTTAAGTGTGCACCCGAACAAACGCGACGTACAAATATAGCGTGTTCTACTACTTACTCACTTACTCCTCTGGCGCAGCGACCCAAAGTGTGTCTTGGCCTCCAATACGAGAGAACGCCACTGATCACGGTCTTGAGCGACATTTTGCCACTGGTCAATGCCAAGACCGTTTAAATCGTATATATAGCGTGTTCTAAGATACACATTTTTCTCTATATGGTATTATAAGATCTACACTACAAGTAATTATTATTTACTTGTCTCTCGCTCCAACCGTTTAAATGCACAATAATACAATATTTTAATGGTGTTATCTAAAACACTTGACAAATATAAAATGCAAATTGAAGAAAAGCCATTTAATTAAGTGAAGATAAGCTTTACATAAATCCACGTTTGTCCAACCATGGCACAAAACTGATTCTTGTGGCAGCATTTGACAATTTCTACGAAAACCAAAGCACAAATGTTTTATTCAGACTCTAAGCAGTTTCTTTTGTAATATACTGCATGAAGTTTATTTCATATAATGCAGTTCAATAATCTTGATATTTATGTAAATTATGTATAATTAGTACATAGGTGATTAAAAATTACTGAATACATAACATGTACTTTTATAAACATTTCATTGATTTATTGCTATTATTTAATCTAGTTATTGGTAATATATGGATCATAAATATTCAACCTGAATATATAATGCATAATAGATACAATTCAACCTGAATATACATAATTAAATGAAAAAAAAAATCTTCGCAATTGTAAAAAAAATGTGTAGGTAGTTATTATGGCGGTCCCAATTAATCACCTATGTATTTAATTATGTAAGACTTGGACATAAGCTTTTAGTTCATAGATTATAAACTTATATGTATTTTATATTATGTACTCTATTGTAGTTTAATCTGCACATTTATCAGAATAAACTTGTTACTGAATTTTGTTTCATTTATTTGTTTCATTGACACTTTACAACAACATACAAGGTAATATTTTCTTTGGTTACCACAATAATTATTCATGAAATCAAACTATGAAAATGGACTATATTGTGATATAAAGTCTCAATTTCAACAGAATATACCATTTAACACTTTCGCTGACAGTGAAAGAGCTATGCTGCATTAACCACACAAGTACCCCACCTGTCAACATAGTGTCACCGAAAGAGTTAAACAGTATCAAAGAGGGAGACAACATTTTTCATTTCTATTTTGAAATTATTTACTTTGGGCACTAGAAACTTTTTAGTACTAATGAGCTAAGTTTGTCAAAAAATAAATACAGTAAATGAAAAAATGTGGATTATGAAGAAAGAGATAACAAGAATGACGGGCTCCCTTCATTGACACCATACATCCTCTGAGCACTAGTGGCTTGTTACCAAATAAATAGAAGGATGACTTAGCGAGAAATCAGCATGTTTAACACTGTGCTACTGTGTAACCATAGAGTATATTGAATAGTAGTGTGTGTAACTACAGTACACCACAAATCTGATATCAGCTGAATAATTGGGATTGGAACTACACATGGTTGAAAATAAAACAAAAAGATTCAGAAGAAATACAATACATTTACTTACTTACTATTTACAAATCTTACCAACTATACAACTTATATGGCAGTACCACGCTCCAAATTCTGTTTGATCTCAGCCGTGTGCTCTCCATAGAACCGTTCCAGCTTCTTATTGAACTTAGCATTCCTCTCATTAATGTAATCAATGTCTGCATCATCATTATGTATACGTCTACGCGAGTATTTCGCGCGCTTGGCTATCTGGCCCTCCAAGTCGTCCACCATCTTGTCGACGGCCTCCTTTCGGTCCTGGTGCATGCCGTGGATGATGACGTTCGGCCCACCGTAGAACGCATCGCCGTATTTTTGTTTCTGTTTCTCATATTGCTCCATGTCTGCCGCTGGCATATTTTTGACTAACCTGTTGTACTGTCGCACTGTGGCTTGCTCGTATGTAGAAAAGCCTTGGTCTGGATTTCTTTTCTTCTTTTTACGTTCTAAACGCTCAGCTTCCACTGCGGAGATATTTAGTAGCTTCACTCTGTCGTAATCTTTGCCTTGGGTCTCCGCTTCGTCTCGTTTTTTCTGGTCATCAACGAGCCATTCCGCCTGTCGTCGTTTGGCTTCGTAGTTTGCGGGCAGCTTGTTTCTTGCCTCTTCAGCCACTACTTCCTGGTGATTATGCGTTCTAGCCTCATTCCTGGCGGAGTGTAGAGTACGCAGTCTCTTCATGCGTTCTGCTTGTTTCTCCGCGAATGTCATTGCTTTGCCTGATGCAGACGGCCCTGCTGAATCTGTTTCACTCATTTTTATCAAATTGTTTCTTATAATTTATTATTATTTTTGTCTTTTAAATATCACACAAGTAAACAAGCGTACTAATGGCTTCACGTCAGTCAGTTCAGTATGTCATTACATTAATGACAATGACACATGCCAGAGATGACGTCAATAGAGGGGCTGCCAGCATTCAAAAATATTTACGTTGGCGGTATCGTTCAGAATTTGTGATTTTTCACTGTCATATTTAATACATTTCTACATTATTATAATTTTCTAAATTTTTCTCACTACCACATAACAAACTTATATTTATTGTTAGCTGATTTTTAAGTAAATTATCGACATATTTGTCACATGTTGCATTGTTAAATTACATAACGTGAAGTTAGTCGCACATCGACAACAGTTTGCGGAACGTACATGACCAAAGTGAAGTGAGTCAGTCAATCGGTGTTTTGATACGGTGACGGTTGTGTGAAAAAGTGTGCAAAAGCGTACATTCTCTAAAACCGAAGTGTTTCTTGAGTTCACGATGTCGGATGAAATCGCAGAGAATGGAACAGCGAACGGCGACGTTCCGGAGATCGAGCTGATCATAAAGGTATTAGTTAATACACGTGTTATGTTAAGATTACCGGGTCGACGTAAACGCGGCACGCGCTTCACGAATGCGAAGAGTTGGCAAACGTGAGAAACGTAAAACATCGTAAGTGGGATTAGTCGCCTAGTCGGTAACCATGGTGTCGCAAGGCTGTGCCGTATAGTGTGTATGGTGTAAGTCTGTTGTCGGCGTAGGCGCTCGTGTGTGGCGCGGTGCAGCGCGCACGGCTCTTGTGCATGAAAGTATATTATTACTGCACTTAGTGCACTTATAATGCGCGCAATGTAGGTCAACGCGACTTTGTTTTGTTTCCCGGCCATCTGGCGAGCTCTGATGCGCTTATTGTGATCTTGCCGTAATCTTTGATTGAAACGTGTTAATCGCGCAGAATTCTTGAGTCTATGTAATACTTACTTACATAGGTATGCACTTAACTGGCTCGTTTTAAGTATGACTTATGCTTAAATCAATGACGTATGTGGCTAAGTTTAGTTATTGGTAATCATGACTAATTTACTATTTTCCTGTCCTCAATAAGAGAAGGCTAAAAGTATAGATACATAAACAATGTACACATTACACCAACTAGGTAATTGAGTAGATGAAACTATTCAAGGTGGAAGTTCTATTCATTTTCATTAAGTACCTATTCAAAAAATCATTTTGAATAAATATAATATAAATTGTTTAATAGACCGGAGTAATGATGCTATGATTTTCAAGAAACTACTCCCTAATTTGTTCTTTACTGAAAAGACCATTACAATACTTACTATCTAATAAGGAGTGTTCCATTGTAAGTACCTGATAGTATCAGCTCAATACAAACAAATACAAAAAATCATTTACATATTTTTTGATCTTATTCTTTGGCTCACTCCAAGGCAATGTCCCTCAATAACCTTATATTGTAATATTCCTTCTAACCACACAATTAATACCCATAAAAGTATTACACAGTTCTTGTTGATGGTTTTGTATTTATAATATTACAACACCATTCAACCAATTACCCATTATACACGGTGGAATTTAATCGGTGAACAGGAATCCATTTTTCTAATTCAGTAATCGATGGCGGTCACGTTTATGTAGTACTTAAGTGGAACCAAGTTTTTTTTAGCATATTTTTTTTTTATGTTGAAATTATAATTTATTGTCACCCTACTAATGGTTTAGTCTGAAAAGTCTAATACCTCTTTTCAAACTATCAGCCATAGAAACTTAAAACATAAATGAGCAATAACCACTCATTAATTTTTGCGATAGACTCTATTCCTATGTAAAATAAGAGCGATGCATGGCTGATAGTTTGAAAAGAGGTATTAAACTTTTCAGACTAAACCATTAGTAGGGTGACAATAAGTTTTAATTAAAGTTTAATTTCAACATAAAAAATTGTTATGCTAAAAAAAAAACTTGGTTCCACTTAAGTACTACATAAACGTGACCGCCATCGATTACTGAATTAGAAAAATGGGTTCCTGTTCACCGATTAAATTCCACCGTGTATAGTTACAGTATATAATCCTAATAAAGAGCGATCAGACATACATATTATGGAAGTAAAACTATAACAAAACTTATTCTTAGAGATTACATATTGAAAACTTGAATTAAATGGAGTAGCGTTGTAGGTTTTGTTTTTAAGATTTACGTGGCATAAAAGCCAAGGAAGGTAAGGGTGTGTTGGGAGGAAACGTAAATTAAACAGCAGTCACCAAGTGACATTACCACAGGACAAAAAGAACTGGGCATCTCTGGAGTAGGCCCACGGCCCCATGACAGCATTTGAGCAATAAAAAGGAGAAGGCTTTTATAATTATTACTTTACTAGGGACCCTGTTTAGCAAGGGTATACTGCTACTTTAACATCCTCTTGAATCAATCTATTATAAAAATTGCATCAATATGTGTTGCATAGTTAAAAATATAAGCATACTTAGGGCTGACAGCAGCAAGCAACTTGGTTTTATACTATGTAATAATTTTTATAAAATTTACAAAAAAATATGAACATTATGGGCAATTAATTGATCAATTTAAATGTGTGATTAATTGGATACTGAATTTCTATAGTTAAAAATAACAAGTTTTGTTAAAGTTTTACTTGCATAGTACCAACCACTGCAAATAAATTAAAAAGCTGCCTCCATGAATCAGCCTTAAAGGGCAGTAAGCAATTGAATTTATATTCTGGTCATGTTCATACCTTTCTTGTATGCAAATGCTGTTATGCAATATATTTACAATTACCATAGTAATTGCCGGTATGTTCACTGTAAATATGGTCAATGACAATCAACTAGTGATAATTAGTTACTTTTATTGGTAACGGTATGGTACTTAGTAGGTATATAAAAAGCAGCTGCAAATTTTAGAGGATACCTTTATTGGCAAGTTAACAATTTATATATGCATTGTTCATCCTTTAGTAAAAGATGAATATGTTTGATAACTCAATAAGGAATAATAAAATGTCTTAAGTGTTTCCAGTCAATTTCAATTATTTTGTCTCATCATAGAAAGAAATATATAGGTATATGTTACTTGTAGCTATTAAAATGACAACAGAAATAAAAATATGTAAATGGCATATTATTTTCATAGTTTCGCTTTTTATGGATAGGCACTTTTATATTCTAACATGCCATATTTCAATAATAGTTATTCCATATAGACTCACAACAACAACATACATAACAAAAAGTCTTATCAGGACTTGAATATTTTTTACTGGAGATAGTAGCACTTACATGGTACTTATTCATTATTTAAATCATATCATATTGAATTTCAAATAAAAAATTCTAATAAAAAAACGGTTATAAGTAGCTACCCATCCAAACCGCCCCAATTAACTTTTGGTTCCTGAGGCAAAGGTGCCCATCAGGCTCGCAATTGGATCTTCTAATTGAAATGTCACATCACATCTTGATGTGGTTGCCTTCATGTTGACTCGTTGACTAATGGGTGTTTCTGAAATTAAATAAATATAAATATCTTGGGACATCTTACACAAATCGACCTAGTCCCACGGTAAGCACAATTAAGGCTTGTGTTGTGAGTACCAGGCGACGATATGTATAATAGATAGACACATATAGATACTTAAATACATACACAGCCATGACCAAGAAGCAAATATTTGTGATAAATAAATACACAAATAATGCCCTCGCCGGGATTCGAACCCGGAACCTCCGGCTTCGTAGGCAGGGTCACTACCATCTAGGCTACGGAGGCTGACAATTAATTCAGAAATATGTCTGTCAAATTTGTGTTCTAATATTTTCAATGGAAAATTTAACATTACATTCACAGATAGGTACTAGATATTATTCTACAGTGAGCACTTGTCCTACATGTCGGCAATACCTTAACAGATAAAATTGATTACAATTAATGGATAGGTATTATTATCAAAATTATTTTATCATTATCACAAAGTACAAGAATGTGTTACTATGAATTGTGACGCAACCGGATTTAAATGAAGGTATAGTCATATAAGAAACCTAATTTTAGTTTATCACATTGGAATCTTATCATTAGCTATGTTCCAAGCGAGTTTTTAGTCGACATTATTTTGATCATAACATCATTATTTATCATACGTTAGGTAGGCCTCTCCCATTAACTACGCGTGTAGATGTAAATGCCAATCGCAGAAGTGTGCCCACTATGATGATGCTGCGACCCATCATCAATCTTTATTAAATGAATGGACAGTGACACTTTCAATCTCTTAATCAATAGTTAACTCTTACGACACCCACGGGAAGAGTTGAGGTGATGAGTGATGTATTCTTACTGCGGTCACCACGCAGCGAGGCATGTCAAAATTGCCCGTACGTAAGTCAAGACCTTAGCTCACTAACACAAGCCTTTTTTCGAACTGTTGTCGATCCGCCCTTCCACTAAGTACCTACACATTTCATTAATTAAGTAATGAAATATCTTGTACTTATAGCTTTTCTCCGTATTTGGCGTGTTTTGCTAGCCCATTCAAGCTAATTGTTGTTCTTGGCCCTGTTCATTACACTTTGTAATTATATTATGTACTTATCGTTTTGATGATATTTAACGATTTATTTCATTACTGAGTAGATAATACAAGTAAGTCCTTTGTTCACATAGTTGACCACTTTTCTTCGTTATAATTTTGGAAACTCAAATCTTACTTCAGTATCCATTTATATCTCTAATCATGTTAATTAGGTACCTACATTACTTCAAAATTTGTCCATACGCCAATTACCTATGATAATTACTTCGCAAGCATTCTTAACATGAATTTTCTCCTTTTCTTAGGAATGTTTATTCTCATCTGTTATTTGATCACACCAATAACAAACTCCAACATAGACAAGTACCCCTTGTACCCTACAATACGAACCCCCATTGAACATAAAACGACTACACACTACACTATCTTATCATAATGAGGTCTCAAAATTTCGCACTTCGCTGTAAACCATTCTCACAGGTCGAGAAACATTACTCACACACAAGTCAAACAACTTGCGATTTGTCAACCAAAAGCGCCAAGGCCTAATTAGGGGCAATTAGCCCTTCCAAAGCACCTGCCGCACCTGGGAATTCTTGGACGCGTCCCTTGCGCAGACGCAGGGTGTCGAGTCTTCGGTCTGCGAGCGATCACCAGTGTAATTTGGCCTCGATTCGTAGTAATAACAAATGATGGTGCTGTTTTCCAGGGTTACCAGTCACAATTTTAAACGTATACAAATCACGACATGGAAGTTATATAAAATCCAATGAAATAATGCAAAAGAAACTTTCGTCCTTGAAGTGACAGCGATAGTAGTACGAATAGTACGAAAAAAATGTTGTTTCCGATTGTAGAAGGCAGTTCAATATATCGACACTGGAAATTTCAAATGTCGTAAGGGACATTTTGTCGTAAGTACACTTTAAATTGCATAGAACTCAGAAAAAAAATCTCTATCGATCTGTATAATTAACTTTTTGATATCGCTTCAAATAAAGAAGTTATGAAGTGAATTCATTTTGTCGTAACTTCATATTGCTTTAAAAAAAATGTTGTATGGGTCAATTTTTTAATTTGAAGGGATAACGTTTCCATTTTCATAATAGTATATCCTTTTTATTCATAAATCCCTATGTGGTTTGTTAGTACAGCAAAAGAAGGTGCCTTTACGACATTCTATCAGATGAAATAAATACGAAACTTTGAATTCACAATGGCGTAAGGGACAAATATTTTAGGCTTTTGTACGTTACAACACAATTTTGAAGATAGTATGGCTCTATTCTCTTAATAAACTGAGTCGTATGTACATATAAATCAAAATAATTTTTAAGTTTGATGTCGTAACTCACCTTTTAATTTTATAAAGTATACGTTACTACATTAAATGCGGTACATGAATGAGAGTTACGCCTCAAAAAAGATGATATTAAAAATCTTGAAAGTTTTTTTGTGTACGTTATAACATTTTGTTTAGTTTCTTATAGCACTTGCAACAGTGCCGGCGCGACTTGACCCAGGGCGTCTCAGGAAGAGGGGTGAGGGCAGAGCAGTATTTTTACTACCACATAGATACTGCATCGACAAGCGACTCACGCACATTTCCACTTCCACCCCTGGAGCATATACATCGCTCTAACGCTTCCTCTCTGGACGGCCAACGGCCAATCAAAGCAAGCCGAGTCCTACAGTTCTTCTTAGATTCCACTCCGACCGACGAAAACATGCCTGAGACGATGTCGCTATTGCCGAACAGCTCGCCACAAGCTGCCCCAATCTTATTATTATCTCCCTGGGAATCATGGGCTTATTTATAATTAGCTGTCTTTTGCCAATTCGAGAAATTTACTCTGTAGTACACGTGAACCGTGAACCAGTGTCAGCAGGCTATTGAAAAGTGTAATGAGCTATGATCATTACATGGGTCAGAGATAGGGCTATAGTAGTAAGGTCCGGACATCTGCCATATTATCATCTTTATTATTGTTGTTTTGGTCTAATATTCGCCGCGCCGAGCAGTTATGATATTTTGTCGCAGCCCTTTTCATAAGTCATTACTGATTCTTGCCGAGGCCAGAACATTCCAGATTCTGAAGGCTGCAATTTTGTGTACATCATAAGGTCTGTCTAGGTGAATACTTCTTTTATGCATTTGGAGGAGGTCCATAGTAGATTAATTGATAGTTTAAATCAATATGTTGCAACGTTGCACAGTAGTTTGCTCTGATTTTTGGCAGAAGCTACATATTGCATCTTGTTTCTTACCCATGATTGTTATACATATGTTAATAGTTAGGATTCTCGATTCTTCACAGGCTTTGTTACTTTTGAGCTCAAGTAGCTCTTTATTGTTTTCTGTTATTGAACCCTTGAATAAGAGCTTACGAGTGAGAGTTACTTTGATGGACTTCAACTGTGCGATTACTCTTATCTTATCTTATCATATCTAGTTTGTTCAGCAGAGAATATGGCTCCGGTTTGGTGATTCCATAGAAAGGCTCTGGGACAATGCGTGTGTTTCCGTTCTTTCCGGAAAAGGGTTATTCCCACCTGTTACCACCAACTTGACACCAGTGGTAACAACTGGGAATTTTTTTCCCACCTGTTACCACTGGGAACAACTGGGAATTAAAATTCCCAACTGTTACCACTAAACTAATTGGTGGTAACTACTGGGAATTATTTTTCCCAGTAGTTACCACTAAGTTAATATTTAGTAGTCCTATTGCAATATATTTCAATATTTCATTTTTCGTGTAAGTACCTAAAACCTTGTAGTAGTTATAATAATCTTAAAAAAGGATTGAGATTCGTAATCAGTTAAAACAACACGATGAAAAATGAAAGTTATCCCTTCTACGAGCCGGTCACCCGTCATCCCTTTTTACCTGCCCCTGTGATAATCACGTCAGTAGTTCTTAATATTTTTGGTTCAGATTCAGAGTAAGTAATACTGACAACATATTTTAAAAAAAAGTTTAAAAACTATTTTCAAAATGTATTAATTTTTAGTAAAATTCAATGGTTAATAAGATACTTTATAAATTAAGTAATATTCATAAAATTAGCTCCTTATTAATAACTGGCAAAGTATTTTGTGTATATTCATTAAAAACAAGCGCATTACTAGTAAAGTACTTGGTGGTAACAACTGGGATTTATTTTTCCCAGTAGTTACCACTAAAGTGATTGGTGGTAATACCACCAAGTACTCTGGTGGTAACAGGTGGGAAAAAAATTCCCAGTAGTTACCACTGGTGTCAAGTTGGTGGTAACAGGTGGGAATAACCCCCGGAAAACTCATCTGCTGTTTCGTTCCCAACAATATTGGAATATCCTAATTCCCGAAAGCCCAGGCTTTCAACTTGGTTTTTGCAGGCTGTTCAAACACTGAGAACACCCTGTCGTTGTGTGAAATTCATACTCAGTTATATTGAGGGTTGGAGTAGCTATTCTGTTAGAGAGCACTCTTCGGACCCATATAGTTGTGGTTTCATCCCTTTGATTTAATTTCATTAAGGATGGTTTCTGTGAGTTTATTATCGAAAGCACCTTCGACATCAAGGAATTCACACCGACCTGTTTGCTTATTCTCTAGAATTTACCGCCGCTTTGGTAACCTGTATCGCGTGCTTAGCTTCTTTTTATTTTGTTTCTTTCTGTTATTTTCTTACTGGTGCAGTAAAGAATTACTTACTAACTTACTTACTTTTATGGACCTTGTGACCAGGTCAAGTGGGGTAGTTTTTGGTAAACATGTTGATTTAGACTTGGCGATCTTGCCACCAAGTAGTGAAAGAAATAAAGATGTTAGACTAATAGGTTTGGAGGACTTAGAACGAGTATTATCTATACTCGTGTTTCCTGTTTTTTGGTATAAAGCGTACCTTGACACTAGTCCATTTTCTCAGTATAAACCCCAATGCAATGCTTGCCCGAAATATTGGCCAGGTGCGGAAGGAGGACGCCTTGATTTCGTTTTGATAATGTAGGAAACACCTCATAATTTCCAGTCGATTTGAATGGCTTGCACTAACTCAGCGCTCCTTAACCATTTTTTGGGCTACAAATGTAGGTTTTCAGTCAGTGTTTCGTTCCCTAAGGATTCGATAGTTCCTTTGACCGCACGTCTGAATAGCACGAGTATTATCAAAAAGGGTCATAGATCTTCGCGGAGGCAGTTAGATTACTTATCCAGAATTTTTTTCTTAATATATATTTTTGTTTCGGGCTCAGGTTGCTCTCAAATCAATTTTTAGATATATGTTTTCTTCTTTTCCCAACACTAAGCTGACTAAAATATATACATACCTAACATGTTTGGTATTATTTCCTATAAATTGTAACGGGTTATCTAAAATACAATAAATTACACGTGAAATTGATCTCTGTCTATGAAAATAATACAATTGTAAGTACACAACTTTATATTTTCTTGCATTTTTACGCTACTTACTTCAATTAATCTGGAAACTAGAATGACTTTACAACAGAAAATAGTTGTAATGTAGCATGTTATTTGACAGTTACGACAAAGAGGTAGTGTTTTCGTTTTTGTCGTAACAGATTTCCATAAAAATACTAGAAATTTTTGGGGGCGTAAGGGACATGTGTCTAGTAAATTTCTGGCGTAAGGGACACTATCTCCGAAACTATTGAGTTTAGAAATATATACCTGATTGTCTAATGAAGATAAAGCTTTTTCGTAGTTATGTATATAAGAACCATGTAATTCGGATGAATATGTAACAAGTTACGATTTTTTTAAATTTTGGTTTTTGTTTTTTGGCTCTCCTGAAAAGTGGACCTTTGTCCCTTACGACATTTGAAATTTCCAGTGTCGATATTATAATGTATAGAGCAACCAAATTATTTTAAAAATGCATCCAATTATACAATCTGGCAGCCCTGCTGTTTCCGCTCATCAAATTTTTCTTTACCTAATGATTTTTTTTACGTCCAGTGGACTGAGAGTGGCTGATGATGTATGTATCCATTTTTAAAATACCCGCGTTAATTGTGGAAGGTACCTAATCAATGTAATCACCAAGTATGGTTTTATTACATACTGAACTGCTGGAAATACCCATTGTTCAAGATCATTGATCATTGCGTAATGATGCACCCGAACTTAGCCGAACATTTTTTTTAAACATATCCATGTAACGTCATGGTATAGCTCAATTCTGACGAAAAATGAAGGTCCCATCACCCCATCAGGAATTAAGTGATAAAAAAGTACTTCCTATCTTACAAAATATCGAGACTCTCCGAAACCAATTTAAAAATACAGCCTTTCGTATGCCTGCCTCAAAAAAATGTTGTATCGATAAAGGGTTTAGCAGCCTTACCGAACAAGAGGTGCCTTTCCCCACGGATGAGGTCAATATTTTAGGTGGTGTACTAGCAGGACCTAAGAATACTCCATGCTTAATATCAGCTCTAGATCTTCTTTTGTTTCAGAGTTATTCAAGATAAGGTAAAATATACAGGGTGTCGTTGAAAGTGGCATATTTCGAGAACTGTTCAAGTTAGATCAACCAAACAAAATTGTGTTTGATAACAATAAAATAAACTACAAAATGCATATTTTTAACCTGCATCTTGTCCTTATTTTTCATAATAAAAAAAGAGTTCTTGTTTTTTTTTCCATATTTTTTTTTATTTCACGCGGAGGTACACCTACAAAAAAAATATGCTTACATAGCCACTAATGTCCACTATATACATAAATAAAAATATTTCCGTAAATCATCGTGCCGATCGTGCGTCATGTCAAAAAAAAAAATTCCATAAGTAGTCGTACCAGTAATGGTATACAAATAAAGTACCAGTGTAGTGTGAACATAAGTTAGTGTGTAGGTATACAATCTCTTGACACTTACCGCACAAAATATCATTGACGTAAATTGACTTATTAGTGCATTTCCTATATAAATCAGCCTCTTGTCAAGTTTGTATGCATTTTTTCTTTCCACATATATTTTTTAACGTTTTTTCACAAGGCTTACACTTAGTTTTCCATTTTCCAACAGAAAATGCAACAAATCAAATGTCGAAAACAATACTATGTATCAAATGGTTATCTCTCTTTTATATAGCAAATGTACTAATAAGTCAATTTACGTCAAGAAGAGGCTATTGGCTCAGATTTAGCGCGCCTTCGAGCCGCTTCCAGGTGCGAATCAGGAGCATGGCTGCACGCATAACCTTCTCCCCATTTAGGCACCGTCCTAGACAATAGCTCTCTAAGGATCGCTGTTGCCTTGAGGCTCGGTAGTAAGGTATACGAGGTCCATCGGTGCATTTGTGGGGCCACGGTGCAGGAGGATGGCCACCACGGCCTGAGTTGCCAGAAAAGTATGGGGCGATTTCCGCGTCACCATGCCATCAATGAGATGTCAGCCTCCGTAGCCTAGTTGGTAGTGACTCTGCCTACGAAGCTGGAGGTTCCGGGTTCGAATCCCGGCGAGGGCATTCTTTGTGTATTTATTTATCACAAATGTTTGTTCCTTGGTCATGGCTGTCTATGTATTTAAGTATCTATATGTATCTATCTATTATATATATCGTCGCCTGGTACCCACATCACAAGCCTTAATTGAGCTTACCGTGGGACTAGGTCGATTTGTGTAAGATGTCCCAAGATATTTATTTATATTATCGTTCGCCGGGCTTTAGTCACGGCCAACGTTCCCTGTGTCCTGGAGCCTCCAGGGTTGTGCCGGACTGATGGCAAACGGCCAGATGGTCTTACGTTGGTTCCTTGGCAGAAGGGTCGGTGCCTCTTGTGGGACGCTACTTGCGTCAGTACTTTTGCCCCATCCCACCTGAGCCATACCACAAGGTCTGCTGGATCGGCTGCAGAATACGCAGCTAGGCAAAAGCATTTGAAGTATTCTGCCTTGGAACCAACGTATAATTTTATACCAGTTGCGGTGGAGACTGCAGGATCATGGGGTGCGGAGGCCAAAGATTTCATCAGGGACTTGGGTCGCCGACTTAGGGATAGGGGCTGCGATCCTCGCTCCGGGTCGTACCTGGTCCAGCAAATATCCCTAGCGATTCAGCGTGGAAATGCTGATAGTGTCATGGGGACCTTTGGACCAGATGCGACCCGGGGTGGTCTTTTGTAATTACTTGTAATATAATGTAATATTTACGAAGCCTGTGGCGGATTTTATCATTGATTGTAGTGTGACTAAGCCTGTGGCGGATCTATTTTTGTACCTACCTGACGAAGCCTGCGAAGTGGATTTATTCATGTAATTTGATATAAAAATAAATATTTTTTTTAATAAATACTATAGAAATAAAAAAAATTACGTCAATGATATTTTGTGCGGTAAGTGTCAAGAGATTGTATACCTACACACTAACTTATGTTTACACTGCACTGGTACTTTATTTGTATACCCGTAACGACTACTTCTGAAAGTTTTTTTTTTTGGCATGACGCACGGTGATTTACGGAAATATTTTTAGTTATGTATATAGTGGACATTAGTGGCTATGTAAGCATATTTTTTTTGTAGGTGTACCTCCGCGTGAAATAAAAAAAAATATGAAAAAAAAAACAAGAACTCTTTTTTTATTATGAAAAATAAGGACAAGATGCAGGTTAAAAATATGCATTTTGTAGTTTATTTTATTGTTATCAAACACAATTTTTTTTGGTTGATCTAACTTAAACAGTTCTCGAAATATGCCACTTTCAACAACACACTGTATATTTTACATTATCTTGAATAACTCTGAAACAAAAGAAGATCTAGAGCTGATATTAAGCATGGAGTATTCTTAGGGCCTGCTAGTACACCACCTAAAATATTGACCTCATCCGTGGGGAAAGGCACCTCTTGTTCGGTAAGGCTGCTAAACCCTTTGAAAGAAAGGAATATTTGAAAGTCCAAAGCCTTGGTTTGTCAACTTGGCACAGATATGGGACAACGGAATAGCCGATGGATGGGTTAACCCTTATGGGAACAGCGGGTAAAGCGTTCCAAGCCTGAAATTTCAAAGGCTGTGCAGCAGCGAAACAGCCTATAACAGTAGGCAGTGCCAGAAAGTGGATCCACTACAGGTGTGAACTAGTTTATTTCGTGCTACGCGGCCGTAAAGCGTTGTTTTGGTCATCAATCATCTGCGATGCGCTGAATTATATAATTTTAATTGGCATTCTGCTAATTGCTATGATACGCCTCTGGAACACGGTTGATCTATGAGGGAAACAATAGCTTCTGTCTGAAAGTAACGTACGACAACCTACCGAGTCATATCGCTGGAGACTGCTGTAATAGGCTGATAAAGTGATGTGAAATAAAGAATTATGATTCTGCATGATTACAATTTACAGACGCATGTTGACAAACTATATAAATTTTTAATTTAAATTCCCATTATCTCTTCAACTAAGCTTGGCACTCAACTCAAGGGACACCACTGACCACTTAAAATATTTGCTATCATCATATTCAGCATCCTTTACAAACCTTCCGCTAATGATAAAAATATCATGCCATATACCTACCTTCATCATCATCATCAGCCAATTGACGTCCTCTGCTGGACATAGACCTCCCCCTACCCTAATGGATATATAATTATTTTCCCTTTCACACTCTTCTGTTTCGTAACTGATTTCAAATTATGACTTGTCCTGACGGCATTACCACCTCTGATACCACTATTCTAGAATTTTCACGAACCGTGCTCTCATCATAACCACCCTTCGTCTCTGAAAGGAATACCAGCCATCCTGCAGTAGGAATAACCACTATTTTTCCCTGGCGTCTCCCCCGGTGGGGCGGGAATGCGCTCTCTAGCACGCGCTCGAAACAGAAACCACTGTTGGAAAGTGACGCCGCACGCGACAGCTCGTGCTAGGGCATACACATTAGCATGTCCAATATGTCCATTGCTAATTATGATTATGCTAAGGAGATCTATTTTGCTCAGTCGAGGGGAACGGGTTTCTAGATGCCTATCGATTTGTTTGGAAATGTCAATGCCACTTTCGTTTTCACTGGTTGGATTGTCACTATAATAAAAGGAAAGAAAATCAACGCATGTAGAAAGATTCGAACTCACAACCATCTGGAACAGTGGCTACTACATAATGGCAGAAGCGACGTCTACGTTTGTATTGTGCTAGTACTGTTTGTGTTACCAGTTTTCTCCCTCAGCATGTTTCAGTTCATAGCGGCACACCACAGAGTTATATCTTCAATTTTTCACCTCTTCCAATTTTAACCCAACAACTGCCTGCCTTTTTTGCCTTACGAATATCATCATAAAAGTCCTTTATCATTCAGCAAACTATTGAAATTACGTGAAGCGTTGTAGACACTTCTAGAATAAAATATTCGTAATTTCAATATTCACCTGCTTATCACACCAAACTCGCCTTATCTTATCGGGTGTCAGTGTCATTCGCAAATCGCCCGACTCGTAGGAACTAATTGCAGTGAAACTTGATTAATGGGTCCCTTTAACACATTCATTTTAATCTATTCTATTAAAAGTAATAATGATCTAAGGGAACCCAATAATCTTTTCCACTTGTGTTCTTACGAGAAATGCAACGTCGGGGTAAAACTATCCACCCAATTTTGATAGATCTGACGTTTCAATATAATTTATTCAAGGTAGGTACGTAGGTTGCCCTGAAAGTTTCGGGAATCGGAAAAAATACGCATTTTAATGAAACAAAAGTACTTTTATTGTTTTTCAAAGTATTCTCCTTTGTGTTTAATACACTTTTTCATTCTCTGAAACCAGTTTTTAAAACAGTTATTGAAGTCTGAAGTGGGGGTTGACAAAATGGCCATTTTATAAGCGTCGACTGCTTCTTCCGCGGTCTGAAAACGCTGACCACGCAACCGATTCTTTATTTTCGGGAAAGTAAAAAAATCGTTGGGACTTAGGTCGGGGCTGTACGGAGGATGGTCCAGTAATTCGACGTTTTCGCCCTTCAGATAGTCGTCTGTTTTCTGAGCGGTGTGAGGGCTGGCATTATCATGGTGTAGTATAATACGGCGGTTAGGGTTAGTTTTTCGCAGTTCAGCAAAAACAATCGGTAAACAAACGCCTATATACCAATCGGCATTGACAGTTCTTCGATCTTCAAGAGCGATAGTCGCCACGTGACCCGATTTGGAGACAAACGTGGCTACCATTTTTTTGATCGTGCTGCGAGAACGAACAACTTTTGTCGGCTTCGGTTCGTCTTCGTAAACCCAAACTCGAGATTGGTTTTTCGATTCAGGCTCATATGCGTAAATCCATGATTCGTCACCTGACACAATACTAAAAACGGCATTTTAGCTTCCTCCATTAAATCTTTTTAAAGTTTTGCGGCACCAATTGACACGTACCGTTTTCTGGTCGTCAGATAACAAGTGAGGAATCCACCGGGAAAATAACTTCCGCACGCCCAACTCTTGTTGTAAAATAACTTGTACCTGACTCATTCCAATTCCTAAAGTCTCCTGAATCTCCCGATATGTAACATGCCTATCTTCCTTTATCAGTTGGCGAACAACATCGATGTTTTGATCGGTAACGGCCGTTTTCGTTCGACCCTCACGTACGTCATCCGCAAGAGACACACGGCCACGTTGGAATTCCGAATATCACCTGTATATGGTCGTCTTTGAAGGTGCTTCACTACTAAAAGCAATAGTTAATCGGTCTCCACATTGTTGTTGTGTTAATCCACTTTTAAAGTCATAATAAATCATTGCTCTAAAACTTTCGCGGGACAGCTCCATTTTCACCAGCGACTCAACGACTTTAAAAAACAATTGAAAATCGGACATTGTTATTTTTTTCTAAGTGGCCAGTGTTTTCGAATAATGAGACTATGCTTGTAAGAAAGAGGTATAACACATGTCAAATATACGTTCCTAAGTATTAAATTCCCGAAATTTTCAGGGCATCCTACGTAAAAAAACTGTATCTACGTTCTCAACTAAAACTAAATTCCTATTACCTCGACATCCATTTAGCCTTGTTTCACTAAACAGAATTCTTCATCTTCATACGTTATGTTTGTTGCATGGAGAAATCCGTCAGTGACGGACGGACAACCAATAATTAAATGCTTGAAAATATTCAATTTCAATCATACGTTGTTCTCTCCGTCCATTGGACACGCTAACCGCTCGTTAACAGCTTTTAGTTTTACTTTTTACCGTAAGCCGATGCTGTGGTTATGGATATGCGATCTCGTGTTCTTGATCGAAATTAATTTGGAACTAGTCTCATCTCATCTGTGGATCAAGTTTTAATGCTGACCATTGTTGAACTGGTCAGTGACTCTAGTTCATTTATATGAAACGTTCATACATTTTTCGCTATTTGGAGCGCAGTAAGGAAGAAGTGTATCCTGACTGTTTACGTTCAGGATTTCAATATCTGCCCGGTACTGCTGTTCATCTCATAATACATTCGGAGTCTGGAGCAAGCTAGTTTAAATATATTTAAGCAAGATTTCGCGCTTTTATTTTCCTGATCCACATTGTTTTTTTCTTTGAATCTTGAATATGATCGATCTATTGTATCAATTCAGCAGTTGAAGCTACCCTTCCCCTTTCCACCTTCGTGACTAATATGGCATTTCACGACGTTAAATCGGCAATCGTTTCGCATCGTTTACCATTTTTAAAACCTTGAAAATATTTATAATCCTCTCTATTGAACGTTTCTCACTAGTTGTGCCGCAACAAAAACTAACTCAAAGGCGTGTGTCACGACCCGTCCGCCCACGCGGAGGCTTTTTGCACCAAACTGATTTACGCTAAACTAAACGTTACAGTTATTGCATAAGAGCCTATATCATTTTAACCATCAGAAAAGTGGTATTTGAAGACCATAGATTCGAAATGACTAGGGACAATGGTTAGTTTTTGCAAAAACGATTGCCTCTTATAAATAAAATAAAACATACTCGTAAAAGACCAAGATTTAAATACCTGTTGTTTTCTTTTACTATCTTCAAAAGCATATTGCCAGTAGGACTCAAAAGCCAACCAAAACAAGTTGTGATAGCAGAAACATTCGGATTTTTTTCGCTTTTCCATCAGTCCTATAGGTAGTTGTTACTTAGTGGGTTTTGCTTGGATGATATTCATGTTGTATGTTTTACGTGCTTACTAAGAATGCAAATAGCCACTCAAGTCCCCTCTCGTAAGACACTTCAATGTGTGTGTGTACGTAACGCATGTCGCAACGTACGTGTCTTACACATGTCATGTTTTAAAGCACTTTAACGCTTACCTAAGTAAAAACATAACCACAAAATGTATGCGTCATTTTCATTTATCTATGGAAAGAACACGAAAGGGAACTTTCGCTCGTAGAAGTGACGTACTGATCTGGTAGTTTTGGTTGCGTTTAAATAGGGTTTGCAATATTCGCCCAATTTTAGTATTCGAATAATACGAATACTTCGATCTCCAGTATTCGAATATTCGAATTTTTCGAATAAAACGAATATTATTTCAAAAATACCTAATTAACGTTTTCATGGCATGTAATTGTAAAATATATGACGTAAGTGCAATAACAAAAAACAAACTTTTACGGTACCTAAGAGTTAGGTATGGTCCATAGCATTCTAGCTGGTCTAGAACTCTAGATTAGAGTTAAAAAGTGTCTCATTTGAATCCCTTGATATCTTTAATCATACTATCCATTCCTGTTTTTTGATCTGACATGTATGAATAAAATTGTAAATCGAAATAGGAACAAGGGCAAAAATAATTCGTAAAAAAAAATCTAAAATCTTTCATGAAACGATAACCATTAACCACCGAGGGAGCAAGAGGGTTTTCAGTCTAAAATTAAAATGAAATTTTACTTAGGTTGAATAAGATTTTTATAGTCAATAATTAATATACATATACAGCGTAATAGTAATAAATATTGATAACATAATTTATCTCACAATATATTAATAAAAAAAACTGTTTGATTGACTCTAGCAGTAAGTTAAACCTTATTCAAGAAGGGATCAGAGAACAAAAACTGTCCCGTTTTATAACGAGTCGATTTGGTTTTATTTGAATACAGATATCTTATCATTATTTTTGTATCAAGCCAAAAACATGACCGAGCTTTTGGGGTATTACAGTAAAAACTAATTACGAAGCAAGTAGCCGGGGTCGCTATTTTATTACTAATTTACAATACCTATGGTATAGATTTAGTTTTGAAAATATTGACTTTGGCAAGGTATACGATAAATCAAATAATATACTATAGGTCGTAGAATTTTTTGAATCGCCAATTGATCCTTTTTATTACATTCGGTAGATATTATGTTTCATATTGATATTTATAACATATATTATACCTACGCAATTTAGTTATCCTAAATTCTCTGTAGGTGCCCTGTATTTGTTGGTTAACTTTTTAGGAGATCTGTCCGATCTTTGCTTGGAGAAAATGCATTTGAACATTTTTGGAAAACAATTAAGGCTATCGCCTTTTAATTATCACCACAAAGTAGCTCATATTTAATTTGATTTCATTAAAATAAACTTTGTTTAATTGTTTAAATCTATTTTTACATAAATGTTAGTGTTAATATTGGGATTTTGTTATAATTTTCCGCAAAATTTAATTATTTTCAAACAATTTTTCACTATTCGAAATATTCGTTTTATTCGAATAATGACTGCTGTCATATTCGAATAGTATTTGACGCGAATAATTCGAATATTCGAATACTCGAATATTCGAATTGCAAACCCTACGTTTAAACAAAATTCATTACAATACCGTAAAACACCCAACTATACTATAGTCCAATGCAACTATGGTCCATAATTTTAACACCTAAATAATCATCGGTCCCAATTTTTTTTTTTGTTTTTTCCATGTTTTTTTTTATTAATGAAGAGTTTTTGCCTATGAAAAGCATTATTAATATAAAAAAAATACATCGAATGGAAGATATTCGATTAATAAGTATTGCGATACAGCGAGGAAATGCTGCCAACATCTACGACACCGTATCGAGGGGGGACGGGATAGAAGATATTAGTATTACTTAATTATTAGCAGATTTTTTTTAGATTCGTAATGTTCGGAAATAAAGGTTTTATCATCGGTTATAGTACATTGTGCATCAAGGGAGGTAAGTACGGAAATACTAACGAGAGTGTTAGAAGGGCTTTTATGACTCGAGTTAGTATTCCGCTTACCGACCGTGATGCATACAATGTTTTTCATCACACTTGCCAACCAAAAAATAAGTTTTAAGACATAATATTATTAAATGGCGTACTGACATTTCTATTACTCCCTAGGGAATTTCACTTTTCTATTACTCCCGCTACACGCGCAAGCAATGCCGCGCTTAGACAGCAAGTGTGATGAAAATACATTTTGTTCCGTACAATGTATGAGCTTTTTCACTTTTTGTCAGGTTCGAAAAAACAATTAAGCACTAAATTTCAATAAAAACTCGGTTTTGGTGTTAATTATAAGCGATATCGTAATACACTCGGCGTCAAAAAAATCGCACCTTTTTAAATTCTCCTTTCGAGTGATCATAAACCCTATATTGTGTATGACAAGGTATGACTGTGGGGTCTCATTTTAAAGGTAATAAAACCCTCCATCAGAAAATTAAAATTTACGATCAACTTCAGTACGAATAAAAAGAAAATTTGCCAGGAAAAAGGAAAATCGTTTATTTACACAAAAATTACAAAATTTTAAAGCATAACAATAACAAAAAATAAAGCTTAAAACTAAACTTAAAACCTAGTGTTGCCTCCTCTGGCCCTCCGAAGATCTGCCAAGCGGTCACTCATGGACCTGATGAGTGTGACGATGCTCTCTTGAGGGATGTTGTTCCACTCCTCGATGACGGCATCATGAAGCTCATCGAGAGTGACAGGAGCAGGATCACGCGACCGTACCCGCCTTTTCAGCTGATCCCAAAGGTGTTCGATGGGATTCAAGTCAGGACTCCTTGCTGGCCACTCCATAACGGTGATACCAGCAGCATGCAGGTAGTCCTTGACAATTTGCGCTGTATGGCTGGGCGTTGTCGTGCATGAACTGGAAGCCACGTCCAACAACATCAGCATAAGGGACCACATGTTGATCCAGGATCTCCGCTACGTAACGCTGAGCATTCAGGGATCCCTGGCCACGGCCACCACCAGTCCGGGAAACGCAGACAAGTTCGGTCTTCCCGTCGACAGAAATGCCGCCCCAGAACATGCAGGATCCACCTCCGTAGCCGACGGTTTCTACGGTGCAGGCTTCTGTGTACCGCTCCCCAGGTCTTCTGTATGCCCTTCTGCGCCTATCGTTGGTGTAAAGGCACACCCTCGTCTCGTCAGAAAAGAGGACCTTGCTCCATTGGGCGAACGCCCAATTCTCGTGTGAAGCGCGAAATCCTCTTCTGGCAGTCCGGTGCTGTGCAGTCAGTTGGGGGCCCGTAGCGGCTCGGTGGGGCATCAAATTCCTCTCTCGTAGTCGTCTTCTAATTGTCGAGACGCTCACCGACGTTCTGCGAGCTGCTCGAAGCTGTTGCTGGAGCTCAACAGCGTTGGAAAAACGATTTCTCAAAGAGGTCGTCACGATGTACCGGTCGTCTTGACGGGAAGTACAGCGTCGTCTCCCGGAACCACGCCTCCTGATGTAGCCGCCAGTCTCCTCGAAACGCTGTAACACTCGTCGCACTCGAAAACGACTGATGTTCAGATGCCGAGCAACTTCTGCCTGTCGTAGTCCAGATTGGAGAAGTGCAATCACTTGAGCTGCTTCTTCCGGTGTGGTGTCCATTTTCCGAAGGTTTTTTCTTGCTGTAGCTGTTTAGGTGTGTCCTCAGTGACGCCTGGATACTGAATGACCCATAACTGACCATTACCCCCTCTTTTATACCCATCCTTGGGGCCGCAATTAGTGACCTGTTAAAAGCGTGCTACGGAACTTTTGATTTCAAACGCAAATTTTCCGGAGATCATTATTTTTACGATAACAAACAATACTCCATTTTAAAGGTCATTAATCGCGCTTTCAAATGATAGTAATATTGTTAGGGTGCAACAAATAATATATGAGCTATATTCGTTCAAAACAAAATTTCCGAGATGTGCGATTTTTTTGACGCCGAGTGTATAAAAACTATGATCGCTTAAATTCCTCAAGATATTGTACTTAATTGTCGCTACTAACGTGTATGCAATTAAGGTTTTTCAATGTCACGCTAATCGGGTGTCCCTAAACTTGAAAATGCCCATATATATTATGTTATCATCATCAACTAGAAAAGACGACATCTCAGTACTTGGAGCTGCAACAAAACGTAGACGATTTTTTCAAGACCACTTTTTCCCTCGTTCTATAAATATATCTGCAAAATTGTACCACTAACTGGAGCAGCTGGCAGCGATAATTATTGTTTGTGCACTCAAAACACAATACTCGTTACACTTCGCGATCGAAGTTTACTGTGGCCACTTACACAAGGTGTATTATTAAACACATTTATCTTAGCCGTGTCATCACGTCGCTGCCGATACTGTGTAGACCATGAGCTGTCGTCACGTTATTAACGCGGACTTGCTTTCTTTCCATCCCATTCCTACTCTCATTGGTGCGAGCGAGCCGGATAGAATGAGCTTATGGTACGGCTACTGCTGTTGTGCGCGAGCGCAAGTTTCGTTGTGAAGACCTACAGCCTTTAGGCAATTAGGCCTACGGTGGACAGAAAAAAAC
>JALPQI010009274.1:0-41007 GCA_025490895.1 Thaumatotibia leucotreta
AATTTACCGAAAAACGCAACGAGTTCTTTTATACAATTGCTACATGTCTAATACTGAGGGTATTTTTGTGACATACAGTTGGTTTTGCGTGGGTTTAAGTGAATTGATTTTAAGAATGGTCGCTATAAATGCAAAGACAATTGATAAAATAAAAACACCTCGTATTAGTAACCCTGAATATATCGTGAAAAACAAGTGTGTATGCGTTATACACCGTGATTTCTAATAACCCGAAAGATTTTAACAGTGTGTTCCTGACCACATTTAGAAACTATAATGTCGTATAAACTTTTCTGGATATCGCCTAGTTTCAGAGTTATTACCAATCAAAAAAAAACATATTTTCTAATTGTAACTCGGTACAAAAGGTCTTTTTAACGGCGTTGGTGTCATTATGGAGAATAGTCTCACTAACCTCATTAATAGATGTCGAAAAGTGAGAAATAAAACCTTTTAAAAATGAGGTTTTTGTAAAAAAAAACCTTAACACTCATTGTTAGTGCTAGTTTCATGAATAACTTTTACTTTTGATGTTAAAATACATTCAAAAACTAAATAACAATTGAAAAAAAAAAAAAAATTTTTTTTTTCGCCATAAATGACAAAAGTCATATAATATTTTTTGTTTGTTTTTACATCAAAAATGCGTGGTTAAAATCTTTCGGGTTATTAGAGATCACGGTGTATTGAGTGCATATTGCATAATCTATCTATTTGCCAACGTCTCCAAGGTCTTTCATTATTTTGCATACTTTATACATTATTTTTATTTTAAATATGGATGCAACATTAATGAAGTTACCGATAAACGATATGTATAAGTAATATCATAGGTACATTATAAGATATAAAAAAAAGTATACATTTTAACTTGTTTATGGTATTCCGTATAAAACATAATTATCGTCGGATAGATATACATATCTTATATGTATATAAGACGAAAATTATGTAGTTTATATATATATATATATATATATATATATATATATATACAGTGTGTGTCTATGATACTGGCTTTTATCTAAACCGAGGCATGCGATGCAGATTTCTAGCCAAACCGTCAACATTATTCGATTCAAAATGCAAATCTTAATATTAATTAACTTTCTAAGAAAAGTTAATTGAGAGGCAATGTACTTCAAAATGAATCGTTAATTTGCACTTCACAATAACAGATCGTAGCCACTCACAACGTTTGACAACATGCGTTATATTGATATTTCGGAGAAAATAAAACTAATCGTACAGTCAATTTCATTATTTGTCAAATGTTAATACTTGAAAACGATTGCTAGTAATGCGTATTATTAGTATTATTAGGGTAGAGAGGGGCTAGTTGAGCACATTTGAGTTTATCGCGGTGTAATTCCTAAGCAATAGGTTTTAAAATTATAAAACCTACTGCAGTTTGTAGGAAATTTAATAGAGCAAAAACGTCTCCAGACACTTTTTCTTTTTTGTTTAAGATTTCACAAAAAAATATCTTAAAGTAATAAAAGTCAGATATGCTCATCATGCCCCTATACCGAGGTAAGTTGAGCAGGCCCAAAATTACAAGGAAAAATAGCCTTTTTAACACGATCAGGCATTTTTTTATATAACGTTTTTTTACAGAATAATTAGAATATTGAAAACACCCTAAAAAGCCATTTTATGACAAAAATACCAATAATAGCCAGTTATTAAAAAAATCCATACTAAATTCCATTGATCAATTTGCCCCATTGCAAATTGCTCAACTAGCCCCTGGACGTTGATTTATCACAAAAAAATATTAAAATCAAATACGTAAGAGATGTGCTAAAATTATAGTTACAATTCGATAAACACATAAACGGACTATGTATTCATATTAACAAATATTACTGGTGGCACTTCTTATCGCAGATCTAGGCGATAAATCCAAACATTCATTTTTAACTTTTAAGATCAAAAAAATATAGATGACTTTTGCCACCATGTCGTGCTCCACATAGGAACTTGTTATAGGTTCTTGTATTTATTTTCACTAGACCTCTCTTTTTGCAATTTAATGTCCTAGCCTAACGAGTGTAGTTTCCAAGATATTTAAGTTGCTCAACTTACCCGACTGCTCAACCTGCCCCTCTCTACCCTACCCATTTTCGTAAAAGCCCGGGTCATGGCAACACACTGTATGTCTAATTATATCTTACAGGATAAATTATTAAGTAAAAATAAATGAACAATGCCAATTGGTAGTTATTATTACCAATCCTATTGGTGTCGAAGATTTCGCAGTTTATATTTTATACTACGTACGTGATGACGGTAGTATTTATGTTTTAAAACATTTGTTACCCCATTTCTTCCCATGGGTGTCGTAAAAGTCGACTCAGGGATTGAGGTGTCACTGACCATGTATTTATTGATGACGATGGATAGCAGCGTCATCATAGTGGACACACTACTGCGATCGCCAACCCGCTTACCCAGTGTGGCGATTATGGATTACCGCCTAATCTGTCCATACGCATATAAAAGGCCTTTGTCCTTCCAGCAGTAGACTGATATAAGCTGATGATGTGTGAATTATAGTATTAATCAATGTTGTTATTATAAAAGTAATTAAATTTTCATCACACTTGCTGTCTAAGCGCGCCATTGCTTGCATGCGTAGCGGGAGTAATAGAAAAGTGAAATTCCCTAGGGAGTAATAGAAATGTGAGTACGTCATTTAGTAATATTTTATCTTAAAACTTATTTTTTTGTCGGCAAGTGTGATGAAAAACATTGTATGCTTCATAAGCGGAATATTAACTCGAGTCATTAAAACTTCTAACACTCTCTTTAGTAATTCCGTACTTACCTCCCTTGATGCACAATGTACTATTGTAATATTTGTCATATAAAAGATGAAAAATAAACTTCATAAACTCATATTGTTAGTTCTGTGTGCTAGATAACTAATAAAGATTATACTGTAGCATGTGTAACTAAATAAACGGTTAAAGTGACGGATGATACGTCGTGTTATTTTACTGGACAGGCGGCATTTAGACATCAACTCTGAAGAAGACTCCTACGTGAAAAGTTCGGGGCAATCGGAGCTGTTATTAAAATAAACACCGTAAGGAGCGGATCTTCTTAAAATAACCACTTCCCGAAAGCGCTGTGGAGTAAGTTATTTCGTTAACCGGACGAAAATAAAGGAAGTAAATGTCGGAGCTGTTTCTCACTTTTAGGATTAGGTTCGCCACGAACATAGATGTTCTGGCATTGCGAAGTAGGTACGTACCGTTAAGGTGCGGTTAAACTAAAAGAGCATTCGCTGTTCTAACCTCCCACTCTACGAAATTCGATCGGTACACAAAACGTGATTGGTTGATTTCGTAGAACGGGCGCTATAACAGCGAATGCTCTTTTGGTTTAAACGCACCTTTACGCCTACGCCAAATCCACAGCTTTATGGATTCTAATGATTGGATGGATTAACTAGCTAACAAGGGGTTTGTCTTAGCACATGATAGTTGCAAAAGTATGTATGTCGCCGCGAGATAGACTTCCGGTCTTTTACTAATTATATCGATAAAAGAGGAACGGATAGTTTTATATCGCGGCGACATAGGTACTGTCGCACCAACCATGTGCTAAGTCTACGGTTACAGGCACTTAAATAATATTTTTTCCTAATACTAAGTTAGTAAACGGTAACATCAACATCTATATTACTGTCATATTCAATGATAAGAGGTCACACTGAATCCAACAATATGAATTCTAACGTATTCGTAACACTATATACGATGGGAAATACATCTGAAAATATAGGTACCTAGCTTACACCAAACATACTTAGTTTTGTCAATATAATGTTAAATAAGATTTCAAAATTATTACGACTTATTTGTATCACATATGATGTGTTGCAGCCAATTCCTTCGATGATGCGTCAGTCGCCCCCGCCTTGCGTCAACAACGAGCTTAGACTTTTACTGGCTATCTTCAGTACGTTTTAAAACTATTCATGTAAAACGAGGAGGTCGATCGATATACGCCATAATAAATAGTTAAATTCACAAAGACGCTAAGACTCACTTGCACAGTCTCTAGTTAGGGTAAAAACACACACACATATAGATAAATATATCAACATGCGTACGCCTTTTGTGTATTGAAAATGGCCGTTTAGTATGATGTATCGTCCAGCTTTTCCCACGCGTACAGTCAAGTGCAAAAATAAGTATCGAAAGAATTCGCTCATAAATATGTTACGACGTTCTTATTACACAGAATTAGAGTGCACTGGGAGTAAGCCTACTTCGAGAAATATACCTGATTTTTAAGCTAAGGTTCCAGATGCCGAGATCTACGTGCGTCATGACTGTCGTTAGCAATGATGGCAGTCCAAACTAGAACTATGCCAAATTTTCTATTAATACCGTAGTTCGCACATGGTTTCGAATTTAGGGCACGTCACACGCAACGTTACGCGTGTTGTGCGGGTTAGGATTAATTAAATGTGAAATATCCAGGGGGCTCAATGACACTTTGTTTGACTTACCTGTACTCTCGATTCGAAGTTGTTACAAACATTTATAAAGAGCACCGTTAATACATTTGGCCACGGTGACACAACGTCCTTCATCAAAAATCTTACTCCTATGCCAATGACACATATACGACATATAAATAACAAAAAAACCTTATTCCTAGCTTATTCGTAGCATAAAACAAAATGTTTACTTCCATGGCAGGGACGGCAGGGACTATACGAAGGTTTTCGACATAACTGTTGTGACGCCGGCATAGCAGCGCAATCTCTTCGGTCATACATACGTGTCACTGGCATAGGAGTTTGATGACATAATTTTTATTGGCATAGTATTAGCCTTTAGTAGCAGTACTGGGGGCGAATGTGATAAAACTTACGGTATGTTTTTTTATACGTAAGCTAAGCTACCTGCTTTTATTTCGCATGTCGGATGAATAATGCGGAACATACATGCTGACATGCTATAGTTCAGTTTGTTTATATTATAACAAGCTTGTTGCAGTTGCAACCAAGATTATTGATCACGTGCTCAATTGGTTATAAATTCATCATAAAACATGAGCTAGTGAGAACTTTCTCAGTAAAATGTAAGGGGGAAACATTTGAAACCATTCCAGGCAGAAAAAAATCAGGGCACCAGTTCTGTGAAATAATCCATTATTAACATTCGGTTTCGGTACAAATTATCAATTCCATGAAACTGTTCATTCATAGTTCGAAATGGGGTCAGCCAAGAATATTCATTGCACAACGTGATGTAGATTTGCGAGAGTAATGACAAATATTGCCAGACAGAAGTACGACAGGGAAACATATTATTAGTAAGCCGTATATAAATGGTTTGCGTTCCATTTTTGCTACGGAACCCTAAAAAACAATATGTACAAAAAGGTTTGTTTACATTATTATTCACAATTTCTATTGAAGGAGATTTTATTTAGTAGCTACCGAGACCACTTAGCTGAGCCACTGATGGACAGACCGAGAGACAGACATGGCGACACTAAAAACGTTGTGTAAACGAAAAAGGAACATACTTTATTAAAGTAAGAGATGAACAAAGTAGTACATTATTTTATGTGAAAATGTCCTGTACTCTATATTGCGTATCCATTACGCCGGATGGCGACGCCGAGACTTTATATTAAACGAGTTTCGGATATTCTTACGTCCCGAGTAATACACAATGTTTTTATTTTTTTGAGAGCCAAAAAATTTTCAATAACTCGCAGGAAATTTCACTTTGTTTTATTTGTATTGTGAATATTGCGATTAAAATAAAAAAAAATTGATTATTACGGGATTTGTCAGTCTCTAGCCTAGTTGGTAGTGACCCTGCCTACGAAGCTGGAGGTTCCGGGTTCGAATCCCGGCGAGGGCATTATTTGTGTATTTATTTATCACAAATATGTGTTCCTTGGTCATGGCTGTCTATGTATTTAAGTATCTATATGTATCTATCTATTATATATACACGGTGCCTCGCGAGGAACCCACATAATTGTAATGCTAAATTCCTGAGCATATTTAGAGTATTTAATGTTATATAAAATTTCCTGGATTCGGCTTGGTTCCAAAGATAATTAACCTTTTTTCGGAAAAAGGTTTTCGACGTAACTCGTCATAAAACTTATTTTTGATTACAATGCTGCCACAATGTGATCTAATATTACCACACCTTTTGCCTGACAATCAAAAAATAAGAATAGACTTGACGAAAAAACCTGTCCCTAAAAAAACATTTAAAAAATTAGTTTTAACAAATTGTTGTTATGATATAGTACGGTCAAATCGTACATTAAACTCGCAAAACATGTAGTAAAGCTGCATTTTTGGTATGTTATTTAGACACCACAGGGCAGTATAAAACCACATTTTGCAAGCAAAAAAAAGTTGTGCTAGCTGCGTTATATGTACATGAAAAACTGTGAAATTTACTGTCTATTTTTTGTTTCTGATTTTTATAAAAAAAGCCTTACGTTTTTTGACAATATGTACCAGGTAACGTTTAAAGATGAATGAATTTGTAACAAGATGAGATAACATGCATTACCGTAGGTCTTATAGTTTCAGAGATTCGAGACTTCAAATAGTACCCTGTTTTGTAAACTAGATAAAATGTTGAGTTTTGCTAACGTTTTTGGTTTAATATCGCCTTACCTAATTATGCTACGAAACCCATGAAATAATTATCTTATAGCGCAATTAATATTCTTTCATTTAAGGGTAAAATCAGGTCAGTAAACTTTGTAATTGAAACTAAAAACGCGAAATTCAAAAAGCAGGAGGTCCGCTATCTAAGTTTTTCATACAAATGGCAAGTCGTGTTGCAAAGCTGCAATTTTTGTATATTAGATAGGCTATATAGGGATGTACGAAAATGCATATTACAAGAAATAAAAAAAAAGGATTTAGGTATAGGACGTAAAAAACTGAAAAAAAATCGGACTTTTTTTAGTTTTTGACGTTTAACTAAAAAACTATAACTTTTTGATACTAATTGCTATAAAACTATGAAAGAATATTAAATTTGAAAGGATTTGAGCTACCTTGCATTACCCTAAATTATATAGATTTAGAGATACGACATTTCAAAATGTGCCCTTCATTAAGTTAAGAAAATAAATGCATGTTTTGAAGCCTCGTACACCCCCAACTATAAGACTTACAGTAATTGTTATCGGCTCAATTTGTTCCAAATTTAATGTAGTTATTATTTACAATTACTTTTTTTTCTTAGCGCGAACGTTTTGCCAATATTTAGTGAATAGCTTTAACGTATCCTAAAATTTGTTTATGTTTTGATAAAAGGGCACTTTATGAAATGTCGTATCTCAAAATATATATAACTTACGGTGATGTAACGTAGCTCAAATCCTTTGAAATTTAATGTTGTTTCTTAGTTTTATAGCAATCAGTATCAAAAAGATAATAGATTTTTAGTTAAACGTGAAAAACTAAAAAAAGTGCGAATTTTTTTCCGTTTTTTAAGTCCTATGCCCAAATTATTTTTTTGTTTTTCTTTTAATATGCATTTTCGTATATATCTATAAGACCTTTATAATATACCAAAATTGCAGCTTTGCAACTCGACTTGCGATTTGTATGAAAAACTTAGATAGCGGGCCTCCTGCCTTTGGAATTTCGGGTTTATACTTTCAACTACAAAGTTCACTGACCTAATTTTACCCTAAAATTAAAGAATATTAAGTGCGCTATAAGGTCATTATCGCATGTTTTTCGTAGCATAATTAGGTGGGGCGATATTAAGTCGAAAACGTTAGCAAAACACAAAATTTTATCTAGTTTACAAAAAGGGGTACTTTTTAAAGTCTCGAATCTCTGAAACTATAAGACCTACGGTAATGCATGTTAGCTCAACTTGTTGGAAATTTATTAGTCTTTAAAAGTTTATGGACATGTGATATCAAAAAACGTAAGGTTTTTTAAATAAAAATCAGAAACTAAAAAATGGCCGTAAATTTCGCAGTTTTTCACGTACTACCCAGCTAGCACAACTTTTTTTTGCTTGCAAAATATGGTTTTATACTGTCCTATGGTGTCTAAACAACATACCAAAAATGCAGCGATACTACTTGATTTGCGAGTTTAAGGTAAAATTATGTTCGATTTGACCGTACTAATAAAAAGTATTGGAAATGTTAAAAAGTATTCAAAAAGTCTAAAAGAAATCGAAAAAAAAAATTTTTTTTTGTGGAATTTGACATTTGGTCTCATAATATTTTTTGTTTATTTTGATGTCTAGAATGCATAGTTAAAATTATGTGGTTTCCTCGCGAGGCACCGTGTATTGTCGCGTGGTACCCACATCACAAGCCTTAATTGAGCTTACCGTGGGACTAGGTCGATATGTGTAAGATGTCCAAAGATATTTATTTATTTTATTTTACTTAGTTTCGCCTGTCGTTCTTCAAAGCTAAAATGTGTATACGAGTACATTACTTATGTATGTCTGATGAGTGATGACTAATTTTTACTACTTATTCGTAAGTATTTAATTGTCAACCGAAACAAACAACAGCCGGCGATTGTCGTAAATTGTCGACCGCCATCACCCAGTGTATTTGGACGTGGGTTATGATTCTCTGAGGAAACCGTAAAAGTCAGGCTGTGAAGACGAGTATCGTAGTAATAAAACACCGACATTGGAAAAAGAGTTATACGTTATTATAGTTGACGGTTAATAGAGTAGCATACTGAAAACATAAATTATCCAGGGTATCGTAGGAAAACGCAAAGAAAAAAAACCGGAAAAGTGCGAGTCGGAATCGCGCGCGAAGGGTTCCGTACCATTATCGATTTATTATAAAAAAATACAGTTAAATCAACCTACCTCAAAAACTACAGAAGATAATTTAATCAAACCAAAAATCGTTGATAGAGTTTATTAATGTGCATAACATATATTTTTTTTAGAATTTTATATCGCGTAGTTTAAAAAATAGAGGGGGGGGGACACATTTTTCAGACTTTGAGAGCTGATATCTCGAAAACGATTTGCTTAAATAAACATGAGATTTATAAACCTTCATATCATTTTCAAAGACCTTTCTATTAATACCCCACACGCTTATATACAACAAAAAAAAAATTCTATCCCTCAGTTACATGTATGGAGGGCCCCCACCCCAATGGTTTTTTTTACAATTTAGTATCATAATCCTGTAGCGGTTCATATAACACATATCCTTACCAAATTTCGTTACTGTAGCATTTATAGTTTCCGAGTAAATCGGCTGTGACAGACGGACAGACGGACAGACGGACATGACGAATCTATAAGGGTTCCGTTTTTGCCATTTTGGCTACGGAACCCTAATTATGTTACTACCTAAAAACGCTACATACAAAATTGTTGTCATACGGGTCATACCGCTGGCAATATTTGTGTCACTGTAAGTCAAAACTAATTTTCGCCAACTGTCTTATTGATAATTACCAGGTGCCTGTGAGGGCAAGCAATGTAGGTTCGAATAGAAAACGTTGAAAAATTTGTCAATAAGTTAAATGAAAATATAAAAAATATAGTTAGTTACATCCGAGAAGGTGTGACGCACAGTCATGTTAAATATATAAATAAGAAACCAAATTAATACCTTAGACTCATTCGAATATTAATTATGAAAAAAACATTTTTATTTGATTAATTGTTTTTAGGGTTTCGTAGCCAAAATGGCAAACACCCTTATAGATTCTAGATTCTGTCACATCTGACTTACTTGGAAACTATAAATGCTACAGTAATGAAATTTAGTAAGGATAATTATGTGTTGTATAACCGCTACATATTTATGATACTATATATTGCTATACAGGGCGTCCCAAAGTTATGGGACATGAAGGGGAAGTACCTTAAAACTCGTAGATAGGATATTTTGCTGAAAGAAGACTTTATTTTATTTTGAAAATTAAATAATACTGCATTTAAAAAAATCCAAAAAAAATTTTGCTTTTTCTAGGCATCGAACCTACTTTAATACGAAAAAATTTTTTTTCGTAATTTTATGATATCATTCGAAAAAATGGATAAAAAACAACATTTTTTCATAATAAAAACATAAGAAACATAGTATCTAAAACTAAAAGAATAACCAAACAAGTTTGGTTCAAAATTCGTAAAAAATTGTAGTTGGTTCGATTTCCGGGTGAAGCAAGTAATTTTTTGAAAAACTTTGAATGCACTATTACTAAATTTTAAAAATAACATTAAGTCTTCTTCCAGCAAAATACACTATCTACGATATTTAAGGTACTTCCCCTTCATGTCCCATAACTTTGGGACGCCCTGTATACCTATACTACTATATACTATACTATACTACTATATGCTACTATATACCGTGTGGTGACGGCAGTAAGAATACATTTGTCACCACCCCAACTCCTCCTGCGGGTGTCGTAAGAGTCGATTGATGATGGGCAGCAGCGTCATCATAGTGGACACATTACTGCGATCGCCAATCCGCTTGCCCAGCGTGGCGATTATGGGCATTTACCTCCTAATGCGTCTATACGCATTGTTAATAGGAGAGGCCTACGTCCAGCATTGGACTAACATAGGCTGATGATGATATATTGTTTGAGATTTTTTTTACCATATTGTGTATTTTGTGTAATCGTGACAGATAATGTAATTAAAATTTCACTTTTTTCCATATCAAATGTATGAAAACAGTTTTCTTGAAATTTTGGTTTTTTTGTACATTTCCATAAGTTGACCCCTATAGAAAACTATTGGTACTGGATAGGAATGGAATAAAATAGGCATAAAAAAATAACCATGAAAAAAAAATATTTCAATTTTTATACAATTTTTAAAATTTATTGAAGAAAAAAAATACACAATTATAATAATACATCACCAAAATCACAAAATACTGTAACCAATCTAAACTTAACTGAAACAATTTGTATTCCTATACAATTTGTATAGGAATTTTAAATCTCTATTTGCGGCTTTTCTAGCCGATATTTTTTTTCCCATACAGAAACAAAAACATTGTCAAAAATGACCATTTATTCGCATCCTGTGTGCTTTTTTTCATAATCTGTAAACGCCAATTTTTAATATTTTAAAATCGAGGGAAGGTCATCTAAGACCATTTTCGCGTAGCTACTCTGGTTGTGGTAGCTGCCCTCACTGAGCCAAAAATCATTTCCACCCTGTATTTTAAACAAGCATAGTGAAACGTCAACAACCCATACAATTATTACCTATTATTTTATTTTAGATATGTATTGTATTGGTAAAGTGGTTGATCAATGACGACATGTTTTATTCTACGGTGCCGAATTAAAACACTATCCCTGGTATATTTTTAATAGTCCAAAAACGCCTGTTGCTGTTGTAGTAAAACATGTATTTAACGAGTAAAAGTCAAATATTGTACACGGCGGTTTATATTAAGAGCACTATTATAGACGGGTGGCAGAGAGCGTACGTGGGCCGTGGGGCTATTTCCGGAGCGACAGAGACAGCTGCTACGGAGTGTAAAACGTCGGGGGTATTAGGCATATCATACTTAAAACAACACGAAAATAAAAATACAATACTATTGACTGATTGTTAAAACGAAGGAACATAAAGTTTATGGGATTCAAATATCTAGAGGTAATCGATGTGTATCTTGTCTTTATTTTTGAGATAGATAACTGAACCGACTGTATCCTATTTTGAATATGACAAGTCACATGTAGTAAACTTTCGTTTTCAGGCATTTTTTTTTTCGTGCGCTTATTAATCAAAATTAAAAACTCCTAGGTCCTGGTTAACTACTGTTTTATAGCATTACAATTTATCAAAATTAAATAAACATTAGTATAACAACAAGAACTATGTATGTATTTGATCAACCCTTTTTACGAGCACTCTTTCATGTCATTGTCAACACGAGGTTGTTCTAGATGTAGATTTTTAGGCAGATCCCTTGTCATACCATATACGTATGTCTTTTGCCAAACATTGTAAGTATTGCTTTTTTCATTTGCATTCTATTTATTAGGTATCGAGATCTTCGATTAGAATGAAACCTTTCAAATATATCGATGTTTTTATGAAGTTACATGTCCATATTACCAAAAAGTTTGCTAGATCTTCGCATTCTATCCTTATTGACGTCTGGGAATCGTAAACGCTGTAAAGAATCAATGCCTAGAAAAAGGTTAAGCTCTTATATCAAACTCAAAAGCAGGCATTTACTTATTTTTGAATAGATCATAATATGATTTGATAACTTAATCTTCTGTGGAAAAAGATTATGCTTTTTGTTCTTTATTTAATTCTGCAAACCTAGGTTCTTATCCCAAACTTAGTACAAACCGAAGTTGCACATAAGAGTCTCTATACAGTGTGTTAACATGATACTGGCTTTTTTTGAAACCGAGGAATGCGATGCAATTTTTAGCCAAATCGTGAACATTATTCGATTCAACATTCTAATTTTAAATCTAATTATTTTTCTAAGAAAAGTTAATTGAGAAGCAATGTACAGTCACCACATGGGAATGTTGAGCCACTTGGCAATGGATGCAATTTGGTCGTGTAATATTATGGGTTCGGTATTTTTCGTTAGTAGGCACGATCGCGACATGGCCGATGTTCCCCGATGATATGTCAGTCAAATACGAATCTTTGTTGCGTCAAAATTTCAGTGTGTCAAAACTAGTTGAAATAATAAAAATTTCTTCGTCTACGAGAATTAAGGATTAGTCATCGGCCATTATTAGACGCTAGATGTCGTTGTTCTTAGAGGAAACTGGATAACGACAGTTCTTCATAGATTTGTTTAAAACCGTTTAGTAATTTATTCGTATTTGCTTCAAATTGGAAGCCATGATTCATCTTTATCTGATATTAATAGGCGAGGTATTTTTTCCATTCATATTTATATAAATAGGCATGTTATCGAGCAATTTTAAATTATTTTTTTCATTGACAGAGACAAATTCTATTGCTGTCTTTATTATCATTCGTTACAGATCAGTTGACGTTAGTTGAAAACTTATGTAATGTAACCTTTGTAGAAATATGGTAGGTAACCTTTGACAATCTACCCATAATCTGTCAGTAGCCATAAAAATGTTTAATAGAAACTTGATAGTTTCTGACTGAAATTCTAACTTTGAAAAAATACCTGTCAGTGACAGCCGTTAAAAAGAAAGTGAACGAAATTACCATCAGGGCTCTGAAGTTAGATTGACGTCTCCAGGTCTAAAGCGGATGTTATAACGTAACTATAGTAACGTCAGCTTCCGGAAAAATAGCGAACAATCATTGGTTAAACATTTTTGTTATTACGTAACCATGGTAATGTCACCTTCTGAAGAATACGCGAACGGTCATTGGCTAACCGTAGCAACGACCGCCCCATTGGTCAGCAGAGTTCGGCCGAAGTCGTGATACCAGCCTCATAAGAATTCGGAACCCGATTTGTATTATTCGACCAAGTTGCGAACAGTGGCAAGTGGCTCAACAATCCCGTGTGGTGACTGTACTTCAAATGAATCGTTAATTTGCACTTGACAATGACACATTGCAGCCACTTGTAAGTTGTAACGTTGTAACGTTTGACAACTAAGCAGTACACGCGCATTGATAGTTCGGAGGAAATAATAGTATTTTATATAATTGTAACAATATGAAGGCTATATAAGTTGAGTACCGGGTTTAGGTCACGAGGCTTGCCGAGTGGCCTAAGTAAGGTACGAGACTTATATTATATATTTACATATATTTTTTACAATTTAGTATCATAATCCTGTAGCGGTTCATACAACACATATCCTTACCAAATTTCGTTTCTGTAGCATTTATAGTTTCCGAGTAAATCGGCTGTGACAGACGGACAGACGGACATGACGAATCTATAAGGGTTCAGTTTTTGCCATTTTGGCTACGGGATCCTAAAAATGAATTGTACGGTCAATGTAATTATCTGTCAAATTTGAATACTTGAAAACTTGCTAGTAATGCGTATTATTATCTTTGTAAAATCCCATTTTCGTAAAAACGCGGGTCATGGTAACACACTTTACAGTATGTACATATATCGTTGTTGAGATTGCCAATTCCGTTATGTGCACAATTTCAGGAACTGAAAAATCTATTCAAGTGACATATGTTTACAGTCTTGTTTTGTCAAATTACAAATGTACACATGTGGGTATTGGCAATCCCAACGACGATATGTGTATAGTCTTTTTATTTAATTAGAAAACTACTCAAATATTTACTCTCCAAACATATAGCAACACATCACAATACATGTTGATACCATTCCGTTCTCCCATAGTGAGTGCAAACTGTCCAACGTGCTCCTGTCAGTCATCGGCATCGCCGCGGCCGCATTCTGCTGTCAACTTTCCGTTTATTTTGGACGCTTTAGGCATTTCTCGGAACACGGACATTGACCTGCCACGTTTTTACTGGAATCCTGCAAATTGAGCTAGACTTTCGGGTTTTGATCTAAAATAAAACTCTCAGTTGACATACTTTTCAATAGACGATGGTAGTAGTGGTGCTGGTGATATTCGTTAAAAATTCAGAGTAACTTGATGACGATGACACAGATAGAGTTAAATATAAAAATTAATTGTTTCAGCAAAGAAGTAATTTCTAATTATGTTAACTGAAAAGTCTGAACAGCAGCTGAAACTTTTGCGAGTTAAACGTAAACTAGGAGGTGTATTCATTCCTTACATTCGTTCCGTCAATTATGTAGGTAGGTATATAAATAATTACACAAGGATAGCAGATACTCCCGATAAAGGAGACACGTGTGTCGTGTATATATATGATATGATACAGGACTATACCTACTATTTTTGAAATAAGCTTTGCGCGTAAGACAGACATTAAGTTAAGACTGCTGGAAATTAAGTATATCTGTCACCTGCATAAATTCTTCTGAAAATTCTATCATAGGTATAGGTAGGGCCATTAGAAGATGACAAAAATGCATCGGCATGTCACTACAATTCCACAGGTATTCGAAGAATTTCAGGAAGAACACAAATAAGTTGACGGCTCGCCAACGTTTGTCGTTTGTTTTGCGGAGAGACATTTCTGTTCAAACGTGCTTAATGTCTTTGCCTTAAGATTTACGGAGGCGCTTAGTCGATTAGATACTATTTACTGTGATTTTACGGAATTGCTCTTCATCTTCAATGATATGGCCGTGTGATATTTAGTGAATATATCAATTCTATTATATAATAGAATGTATACAGTGTATATACAGTACGACTTAGGAGTTTTGAGGATGTTAAAAGTCCTATTAGGGCATTATAGATCGCCTGTAGGCATTTTATATTAAATAAAATAGCAGAAGTACGTGTGAACGAAATGATTGTATTGCTAATAAGAAAGACAAACTTTGCCATGTATAAATAGTACATTACTATAGAGGACGGGAAACGAAGGGTTACAGGCCAAGTAGATATATCTGGCCGAAGGAACTGAGGCCTGATAGGAATACGCGGCCTGTAACCCTGTTTCTCGCCGAGATTTGTATAGTGCTTTTCTCAAACTTGCCATGAAATAAAAGGAACTGATTTCGCCGAACCATACTATTTCATTTGTAAATATACCAATAGCACAGTATCGTAAAACATAAAAAAAAACATTCGCTCCTAATTTTTTTTTTAAATCTGTTTGAGGTATTCTTTTACCTGCTGGTATAGACATTAGCGCTAAGGTTATTTTTTTTGTGTGGCTGAATGTGAAGATCTAGTGTCACAATTTGACGTTTCAAAACAAAAGACAGTCTGTTTGCTGAAATAAATACATGAAATCTCTTTACATATCATCTTTGCACATGACACCGGATAGATAGTATTTCCGGACTTAATTTAAAGTATGTAACATGAACATTCCGTAGCAAGTTTGAGAAAAATACTATGAGCAGTGACGTATTTTGTCAATGGTCGTGCTTTTTATTTAGAATACAATTTTCATTGAAGTACATACCTACCTGAGATATTTTAATACCTAGTATGATGTGTAGCTTTAGATTCACTAGACAAGTTACTGCGCAGTCTCGCAAAGGGGTGAGATCACGACACGCCGGCGCCGAGGTTGACTATAACATAAAAGGACCCGTCCGACCTCGACCTTCCCGGTTGCTGCATAATGCATGCTATACGAGTATATATGTGCATTATGTGTAAAGATGCCAATATAATCTGCGTGGTAGGACGTAGTTCAGCGCAAAGGATCCAACCTTAAATGTATTCAATGAATTAGAATTTAACTGTGTATTTTTTTACGGTAGAATAATAGAAGTTATAAGATACAAATTATAACTTTTTAATATTACTGATGCAAAACTACTTGCAATAGGAGACCACAGTTTGGTAAGCGCAGTGGACGACGTCCACCCACAAGATGGACAGACGACTTTAAATATGAAGATTGCCCGGAGACGCTGGATGCAGGTCCCTTCCAATCGGTGCATGTGGAGGTCCAAAAGGGAGGCCTATTTTATTGAGGACGTCTTATAGCTGAAATGATGATGATGATGCAAATCACTCCCAATATTCGTAAACTTACACGTGGTACATCAATTTATATACGAGTATACGACTAGTTACCTCGGTTTTATAAGAAAAAGTAAACCTTTGAAACAGTTAGGTATCCGCTTTGACCCCCTTATGGAGTTTATTTTTCTCGTCATACATATGCTTCAAATAACATCAATACCGAGTGATTAATTGTTGAATATTAATGAATGTAATCCGCGTAGGTGTTTATTTCCTCTGCCCTAAAACCAACCGAGTGTGTAAAGTCACGTTCGATTACTGAAACTTGATCGCGCACGGAACAACCACAACATTATGCACGCAGGATGCTTTCTGTAATAAGTAATGCTCGGTATATTGTTCATCCTTATACAGATGATTAAGTAATCCATTGGACGTTGCTTTATAGAAGCGCGTCAGGTTTTTTCCGCTTGTATAATATTATACTTGAACATGTAATGTATGTATATTCGTATAGTATAATGTAAAATAGACAAACCCTTTCCTTTACTTTTTATTATGTTTCAAAATACACTTCATTCTATTGTAATTTGACATCATCAAGGATTAACTTGATGATTTTGGTAATTTTTATTCATTTACGAGAATTTGCATCCAGAAAGTAGGATTTGATGAAAGGAAACCAATGATGGAAACCACAGATGATAGGATCTTGGAGAAATCGGTTGAAGTTGATTGTATTAAAAAAAATTACTTGGTGATTATATATTTCGGCTACGCTCATAGCGCTCTTTTATTCTCTATTACTCGACACAACTAGTTGTGCCACACAATTATGATTTTATTCTAACGAAAATCCCACTCTTAGTCGCTATTTCTTCCATTGAGTTTTCTACCGGTTGTTAAAGCTCACAATCTCACATGTCTTAAACTTCAGCTATTCATTCGAAATTAATATGTTTAGACGATTATTTTCTGACTAATCTACATGACAAACATTCGTTTTAGAAATATAACAGACTTTTTCTACTCGTCGACTGTAATGTTTGAATTAAGACTACCTATGTAACACAAAATTTGGATAGGTAATATAACTTTTTCATCACACTGGCTGTCTAAGAGCGCCATTGATTGCGCGCGTAGTGGGTGTAATAGAAAAGTTATATTCCCTAGGGAGTAATAGAAATGTCAACCAGTACGTCATTTAATAATGTTATGTCTTAAAACTTATTTTTTTGTCGGCAAGTGTGATGAAAAACATTTTTTCTACTCTTCGACTTTAATCTGTCAATTAGGACTCCACGGACTAAACTGTAACTGCTGTGTTTTCAGCAGTTGTTGGGGAAGGGGAACTGTAATATTCATTACAATGCTCTGTAGACAACTATAATAATTTCAAAAATAGAACTTCATACATATTATATACTAATTTGCGATACTTGGCAAATTTTTCTGCATCTGAACACACATTTTTTTTTATCTGTCACGTTATCAGCCAATCAGAGACACTTGGTTGAGTTGGTTGCTAGGCAATTCTCTGCTGACACAACAACGCTATTGAGTGTTGTTAAAAAAGTTTCAAAAACCATATTAAACTCCATAGAGAATACTCAAGCCCAACCCATGGATGTCCAGCCTCCACCAAGTCCGACTTTTACTCCAGTGAACAATGACAATATTTTGTCTCAAGTTTCTCAAGCACCCACCTCTTCAGCAACTAAGGAAATTAATCTATCTCAAATTCTTAAACAAAATGCCCCTATGATTATAACAAGAAATAATATCCAAAACCTTCACATCCATTATCATAAAGAGTAATTGCTTATATTATTATTTCAATAAATTTATTTTCAATAAATTATTTGATGAAGTGTTTATGATTTTTTTTTACTAGTCAAATCAGTATTGCATTTGTTTATGAGTAACCCACTACAGACATTTTTTTTCCAATTTTATTATCTTGTGTAAAGGAAATCTGATACTAGAGGTAGAAATAATGGTGCCTAGTGCCTACTTGCAATATTTATAATTCTTATGCACATAATATTTTTTTTTGTTACTTTTTTTATCTCGTAGAAAAAGTATTGTATACAATCGTGTTATAATCAAGTTTTTCAATCTCGTACCTTACTTAGGCCACTCAGCAAGCTTCGTGGCCTAAACACGGTACTCGACTGAAAAACTCTCTATTATAACACGATTGTATAAAATACTAGTATGCATCACGGTAGGTACTTAAGCGGAATACTAACTCGAGTCATAAAAGCCGAACAAATATAACACTCTCGTTAGTGATTCCGTACTTACCTCCCTTGATGCACAATGTACTATTACATCGAGTTCGCTCTTCAACTGTAATGAACTCATTAAACAACGATGAAGGCGACTATAATGAATTTGACCAATCGCGTGCCAGCAAACAAGACATCAACGAGCCACCTCAGGATCAGCACTTCGTTTCGGCGTATTTATTTTATTATTGAATTTAGTTATTTAGTTATTTGTATTGACTCTTAGAAAAAGTGTTGTACAGAATAGTGTTTTATTTAAGTTTTTCAATGTCGTACCTTACTTGGGCTACGGTACAGGGTACTCGACTGAAAAGCTATCTATTATACGTTTGTGTAAAATACTATTAAATCCAAGCGACTGTTTGCTAGCGGAGTTTGTTCTAGGCACCTAAAATAATTTTCAGTACCTAAGATATTGATACTCGCGTCTCAAGGAACGCCAGCCTCCAAGTGTTAAATCTGCCAAGCGCATCCAGGCTCGTGTGGCACAATGGTGGTCAAGTTACCCGTCCGACCGGTTCCTGCTCTCATTCTGGATACACCACTTACGTGGGCGTTAGATGGAGCTCGAGACATTCGCTATTTTGCGCCCTATTTATAGCCAGACTCAAATCTAGACATTACATCTTCATGTTTACACTAAAATAATATGTTTGATAGTATGCAGCTTGTTAGATCTGCTTACAATAGAATTACATCAGTCGTCTTGTGATTAATTGTCGCGAAGGACGTTATTCAAAAGGTCAGCTAAAGATTAGCCCTTAATTCTACAACGTCCGAAACACTGGACATGGTCTTTGATCCACTTTTTCTATTTTTTTCCGAAACAATTATAAACACTATTGAGTACCAAGGAGGCTTGAACACACGACCATCCCTTACTTTTGTCGAATTAAGGGTTAAGCAAAGAGGTACACATTTGCAGTAATTTACATTATTATATACTAATAGCGGTCCGCCCCGCTTTCGCAAGGATAGATACAATGCTTATACTAAAGCCTCCTCTTAGAATCACGCTATTTAAAAAACAGCAACAAATTCTATTGAAAGTTAGCCATATTTGTTTACTTTTTTTTCGGTTTCTACTCTCGCTCGGTATATGTCTGCTGTAAATGTATTTAGTATTTGTAAATATCTAATATTCTTTGATTTGCAATGAAACATTTGCATGAATTTAAGCGCAAGCCAAACGAAACCAATAGAAATGTTAATGCTTATCAGTTATCGTCTTTCCACTTCACATACGAGTACATATCTCCTTATCTAATTAAATTAAATTCATGCTAATTCCTTTTTACTGGTAACACACAACGTGCCTAGCCTGTAAAAGTATTAGCTAAGGCAAAAATCAAAACATGTTAGTGCGACGCCGGCTCGCCACTCCTACATAAAATTTGTGGGCAAGCCAAAAGTGAAGAGAGTGTATGTAACTAATATGTTCTTACTCCCTTTTGCCTTCCCATGCCAGGAATGTACTGCATTACCATAGAAGCCGAGATAAAAGACCTATATAACTTTATCAGATACCCTGACACACCCTTGAACCAATAGACATATGGTTTAGAACTTAAGGTTTGAAACGCAAAAGTATATTGGTGTATTTGAGTTCAATGAACTGAGTCGCCTGCAGTAGTGGTAACTTGCAATTTTTATTTCGTGTCGATATACTGTAGGTACCTATTATCTTCAACCAAGTTATTCGCCTAGCATGTCTGCATACAAATTGTAAGGATCATACAAATGTTTATAGTCATGTTCAAATGTTTTTTTTTTGCAATTAGCAAGGTATTATGTATATGCCTGGAATGACTACAATGTCGTACCAAGTGTACATACAAAAGTCTACTTCCTATTATATTTAGATATCGTTTCTTGAGCCATGCAGTTTATATCACCTCCGTTAAGTGGAGGACATTACCTACAGTCGATATAAGTGTTATTTATCTACACAGTAAACGAACGTATTTACGATATCCTTCGGATTATTACGAATCGTACTCACTCATCCAATTTAAGTCTTAATTATAATTACATTCAGATTATAGTATAGTAGATAGAGACTAAAAAATCCCGAATTATTATTACCTCGCAGTTGCCCCAAATATTTATGTCCGATGTTACTGTACGTTATTATTAGGTACTTATTATATTTAACAGTAAGTCTTCGCTCACAATCGACAACGTAAAATAATTGTGACTAGGTTACCTAGGGTAACAGTGGTTTTACCCGTCCTTTTGTTGTAAAAACAAAAAAATCGGAATAAAACCTTATTTAATTAGTTAAGTGCTATTAATACCTATAATTAAACTGTTTTTTTATATCTCTGATTTGTTTTCATTTAATCTATCATTATATGCACTAGAACCAAAGGTCCATTGCGACACAACAACTACAGGCATCCGCGGCGGCGCGGTCAAGGTGCGGTGCTTTCATTCTAGTCTGCTCTCCGTGCATACATAGCATGCATAACATATGCAGACATTTGTATAAAGCTGGATCTACACTACACGAACCGAGCACAGAATGGTTCGTTCGTGGTTCAAGTGTACTGAAAGTCCGCACTAGACGAATAGTGCTCGGCTCGCCTAGCGTAGACCCAGCTTTAGATATTTGGCGAGCTCTGTGTCGTGCAAGGTAACCGTTATAGCAAACTTAGATAATATGAGCATTCATTTGCTAAGTTAATATGCTTTTCCCGAAACTTGTCTTGACACCTTACAGTTAGCTATAGAATATAAGCATATGAGGATATGTGGTCTGGCAAAAATGTACTATACTGTAAAATAAACCTTGAAAAGAAAATTCTAATTTCCAATTGCGTTAGTGACAGACATCCTGTCGGGTCATCTCCTCAGTTGAGGGGATATGAATTCTTAGGAAAAGTATAGTGTGCTTACAATGAGCTGATGCCATGAGACTAACCCGGAGTCATCTAAGTTTATTTAGTCTTATATAGACATTAACACAAATTAAGTAAACCATGTAAATCCACTCAAGTTTTCGCGATAACTATCGGTGTACAATTGTATTTCTCCTGAAGATACCACCACCACACCATCAGAAGACCCATCAAGGAACCCTTTTAACGGCCGCCCAATTAAAGATGTCCGAAGTAAGGAAGGGTCTAAAATGGGTCACCGTCTGTTACGCAGTGCCCTAAATTAGGAGTCAAGGGCGTTTAGGGCTTTGGCCTTAGAAGTGCGAAGTCGTATGTGATTCGCTATTGCTAAGACAAGGACGGACATGACAGGTGATTTTAGCAACAATATTCATATCTCAGTTTAGACCTGTTTTTAGGACATTTTGTAATGCGCATCTCTTGGAGTTTAAGCACTGTAGCGCAATGAATGGCGAATATTGAATTCATTCGACCGGTTAATTCATAGAGATTTCGTAGAGCTTCATCAATTTAATCGGTGAAGGTGAAATAGGCCCTATAAGTGTAAAACATTTTACAAAATCAGCGCGGATATTACACGCTCCGGCGCCTCTAAACAATGCTAATGTTATTCACAGCAGACTATTGAACACTTCGCCGTGGCATATTATAAATTTTGTATTCATATAGGTAGGGACGGTTGGCTCTAATAATATGTATACGATTTTGATCCTTATATGCCTTTGACATACGTTGCGAAATGTATACCTATTATTAGACGTGACTGTACCTACTTTAAACTTACTCATATATACCTATTTCTCATTAGCAATATAAATACAGGCTAATCACGTGAAAAAATATAGGTGCATAAAAATGTGCCAATAATGTCCCTATTTCGATATAATTAGAACGTCATAAGAGTCGTATTATTTTTGAGCGGATTCTTTCGACGCTACGTGAAATGTCTTATGCATTTAATTTAAGAAGATAATTTGAATCATATGATAAAATTCAACTTGTAATCTGCCGATTTAGATACGTTTACATTGACTGATGACTGAACTGATGTAGATATGAGATATACCTTCACATGCATATCCCAAATATTAAATACATATTTACTGATAGAATTTCAGTCCCCCAAGTGACACACATATCAGGAGTCGAACGTTATCGTTCGCATTTCATAAATTCCTTGTCCAAAACAATGTCGTATAAGATTCGGTTCCGTGACTCGGATGTAATAATAAATAATCGACTTAGTAAAGGAAATACTGGGTCAGGCGATCGAATACGTAACTGGTACAATAAGGAGCGGGAATAAGGATAAAGTCTCTACACAAACCCATAGGTACATTAACGTCACGGAAGGTAGGTGTAGGTACAAGTATATCCTGCCTCTTCTCAGAATTAAATTTTGCCGAATATCACAAGATGGACAGACGACCTTATGAAGATCACCACAAGATAGGGAGACACTGGTCGCTTGAGTCGCTTCCGACGGGTATAACATATGTGGAGGTCCAAAGGGCAGGCCTATGTTTAGCAGTGTACGTCTTATGGCTGAAATTATGATGATGATGATGATGAATGTCGCGAATCGTTACGGAATTTTGAACAACAGGTATACCTACTTACATATTTACTTCAAAACAATGGTATTTTAATGGTATAAAAATAGGAATCATAAAATATATTGTTGTTTAATTCTTACAAGATCGTCGTAATTAGCTCCTGCCATTCTCGCTGCAAAGGTAAACATGTTGGCTCCATAATAATTGTAATACTTAACTTATAGGTACAAATGTAAAATATTTACACGAAACGAATGTAAATAAATTAGAACTACGCCAATCAATGAATATTAAAGGGTTACGAGCTTACGAGTGCCTGTTAATTAGAAACGTATTCTACAGTACAAACAAATTGACCAAATAGTTATATGAAAACAATGGTGTGATCGAGCCCACATATAGATTGTATATAGGTATATAGGTGGTAGTTAAATATTTATACATAAGCAATTATTAAGTGCGTTTTTAGAATATTGAAGTCATGTATTAAATGAATGGACTCAATTGAACTGCTTAGTCAATTAAGTTAGCCACTTGGGTTGGTTTTCCAAGTAATATCAATGCATGTAAACACTTGAAAAGTATTACCTAAACAGTTATGTCTATAGCATAAGTGGTTTCAATCATCTTCAGATCTGCGTTGACAAAAATGATTCATGATCATATTGACATTTGTCTGGAAAGTAGGTCGATTCGGAAGGTTCATCAGCTGTTTGTTACATCAACTTTGACGCTGTATGAATGACGTTGTTGATTCAAAAGAAAAGTTTAGTTGCAAGTCTAGGAAATGTTGTACAGTCGAAGACAAAATAAGGGGTATACAAAAACGTTCAAAAATATGTCCCAGTGCACGCTAATTCTGTGTAATAAGAACGTCGTAACATATTTATGAACGGATTCTTTCGATACTTATTTTTGCACTTGACTGTATGTACGAGTTGCTGCACCACTTTCAACCTTATTCTATTATAGTTCTAAATACAACGTTTTATTAGAAATAAATATATATGTATATTATGTATATTCACAGAAAAGAGAAACTCCCTAGGAAGTTATGTAAATACTGGTACCAACATTTTTGCACGAGGCGCAAGGTGTAATGAATAACTTGTGTGTGGGTTATTGTGTTGAATATGTTGTGTGTAACTTCGCGAAGTAGGATATTATTACCACGAATTATCGCCCTCTTTTCCAATATTTCACTTACTGCTATCGCTAGTTAATGGGCTAGGTATATTTAGGTGGAAGGATTGTTCGACAACCATGTGAGAACAGTAGGTAATGATCTGATGATTCGCCGACACAATGAACGATCGCGACAAAAGAGTTACGAATGAAAAAGAAATATATTCCAGCTTGAGTCTTAGTAATGTATGTAAATAAATTTGACAAAGATCCTATAAAAGTGACATTAGTTAACTGATTATTCAATATCACGAATATCACGAGAAACTGCCAGGACACGATATGGACTCGGTAGATTGTAACGTCGCAAAAATCGCAAGATATTTTCAGTTAGAAGGTGAATCTAAGCGTCTTCGTGACTGCCGACCATAAAACCCGATACCGTCTAATGCCCAGTGAGCGAACATGATGGGGTACAAAATGGGGTGGGTACAAAGAAGTGGGTAGGGTCGGCGTAAGTAGGCCATCTTAACTTTATCAGGTATGGCAGACGTATAGTTCCATAATTCTTTACTTACTAAAATAATTTGAATAGTGTACATAATTATTTATCAAGAAACCTTCTCTTCGCTTGGTTTCATTTGGGATTTGTATGTTTGTATGTTTATGATCGAGCATGTCGTGATCATAATTATCAAGGTGCGTTCAAACTACAAGAGCATTCGCTGTTCTAACCTCCCACTCTACGAAATTAAATCGGTAAACAAAACGTGATTGGTTGATTTCGTAGAACGGGCGCTAGAACAGCGAAGTTCTTTTGGTTTAAACGCACCTTCACATGTGATACCTAATTATGATCAACTATCAATAGGTGAGCGAATTATTTTCACCTAGGTTTCACTTAATTTGGCGTGCTAAGCGTTACTATCGTCGTGGTAATGTATTTCAAAAATTTCATTCACTTTACGCCTTTATTGAATCGGGTGACCTCGATTTCTTATCGTATAATTCGTTACGTCACCACTAAGAACCAAGTTCAAGCATGATTACGATAATTGCACTCAAAAGATAACCGACTTGCTACTGAAATTTGCTGCTACATATTTACTATTAATATTTTTATATTTTATAAATGGAGCGTGTACTATTTTCTCCATAAAATTAATATTCTATCATGCACAAATGATTAATGAATGGCTTAACTTGTATATAGGCAACCTTAAACAATTGTAAGATGTCGATTTTAACTTATTAAGAGTCCTCCGGTTCTGAAGTAAGCTCAACAAGATCAAAGGAAAAGCTCTGTCTGCGAGCCGTCTGCACGTGTTCGCATGCGCAGAAGCCTTCGCTGCACTCGCGAGCCTCTTAGGGCTCTTAGCTTAGTATCGAGCGAACCTCCGAGCGGTGAGGTCATGTCGCCATGGCCGACGGCCGCGACTCCCCGTCGCAAAGCAACCTCCGCGACCGCGTCAAATATTATGAAAAAGTATGGACAGGACAGGCGCCCGACACAGTCGACGCCGCCATCGACGTAGAAGAAATAGAAAGGAGGATAGAGCAGCGTAAACGCCACACGGAATCCCCAAAAATCGAAGTTAAACTAAAACATACGCGTGATACGGAATCTCCTACCAGGAGCTTTGAGAGTCAGCTCCCAAGTTATTCGTTAAGACATGTTGAGTCGGAGGAGGAGGTCAGGTTTAAGTTCGATAGAGTGACGGTTAAGAGGACTGTTGAGTATAGTGGTGATGTGGAGAGGCCCGAGTCGCCGCTGGAATGGTACTCTGAGTACAGGCACCAGAATCTTCACTCAGCTACTAGGAAGGAGTATGTGAGGAGCAGATCCGAGTATGACTCGCATATCGCTGAAATTAGAGGTACGATATATTGACAATCGCTCACGATATGAATATAAAGGCAACCTGAATTATCACAAATTGTGTACCTTATATTTTACATCAATTAATTACAGAATCTTTTACTAACATATTTGGTAGATATGATATGTTTTGGTAGATAATGTAAAATACCAACTTTTTTGAGGTTCTGTATCTACGAATATCCTGCGGCTATACATTTTTAATAAAGTGGTCAGACAACAAACGACTGAAATAGATCAGCAAAGTACCTGTGCATTTTGCGTTATTCGCTTCCTGGAAATTTTGTAGAGGCCTATTTTTAAAATTTTTATGTAATAAATTTAAATTTACTAAAGTACCTAAGTACATACATTTTCTAATGGTTTTATTTACTTGTAAATGGCATTTGAAAAGGTTGACTGACACGAAAAAAAACCGAGTTATGAGAATCTTTAACCTTTTCAACGCCTTCCCTCTCGCATCAAATTGTGACATACACGCCAGTATCTCACTAATGAACAACGAAAATAAACCTTATCTGTCAGTAAGACAGTTACTTTAACAGTATACTCGATGACCACTTTAGTGGCTGCTGGCGTTGAAAAGGTTAACTACCGTAAATGTCTGGTGTTTCGGGGTTTTCTCGTTCCCGTAAAAAAATGTTTTGCTGTAAGAAAAGTGGTAAAACATTGGTCGACACCCATGTTTACCACTTTTATTTCATTTTGGTACTCTTGTACCATGTGGATCAGGTAAAATATGATTCCCGTACGTACTTACGAGTAGGTGTTTTGCATTTGGACTTAGGTTAAAAAAGCGTTCATGCCCTTTTGGCGTAATCTTCAATATTAATAATTCTAAATGAAAGATGGTGCTCGGGTACTTAGCTAAATTAGTATATGTATAGTCTCTACTCTGCTCTACCTAAGTTGCGCCTTGACCCTATTTTTATTAGATGTATCACAATTACCTCTTCTCTCATCTCTGCGGTCGGTTTAACCGACTACGTAACGTATTTACTATGCTGCTAATGTTCATGATGTCAGAATACAAACGATAATTCACGTTCATCTATCGTAAACAATTCTCTAATTGACTCAGGTTGTATATATTTTCATCTTGATAATTAGTCTCGTCTGAAAGCTTGAGTTTATGGCGATATTTCAGGTTTTGTGCATTTTATTTTAGTATGTTTAGTAACTACTGAAAATAAAATTGGTAGGTACATATGGCAAAATGGGAAGCGATGCGACAAGGGATATTTGCAGAAAAAAACTTTGAATACCTAGTTCGGTGATGTATTATATTATTAGAGTTCTATACCACTTCAACTATACAGGTGAAGTTATTTTGTTTGTCATTTAACTATAGCGCAAGTTACATAAGTAGCATTTATAACCATACAAACACCGAACGAACGCGACCTTGGTAGAGGATAAACAACTATGTAATACCTAAATTCGGCTTTTATAACGATCGTTACTTGGCCTTTAGCTAACTTGGTGGGTAGGTATAGGTAGCCAGATTTTTGTAAACTCCTACTATGATTTTTAATTTTGCTTTATTGAACAAGTACATTTTTGACAATTTCAATCTTTACCCTTTGTGAGTAACCCGTTTGATAAATATTTAAATATGTTTGAGTCTCACGTTAGTTATAATTCTAAAAAAAAATTCAATCTTTTAACTGCGAAGGGCGTTAGCGAAATCACTCGCGCTTATCTTAAAGGTGCGTTCAAACCAAAAGAGCATTCGCTGTTCTATCCCCCGCTCTACAAAATAAACCAATCACGTTTTGTGTAAAGATCGAATTTTGTAGAGTAGGGGAATAGAACAGCAAATGCTCTTTTGGTATGCACGCACCTTTAAACTCTAACTGATAAAGATCTTAGTCAACAAAATAAAAAAAATGCACATTTCGCGCTGCATAAAATAAGTCAAATATGATTAAACTAAAAGTACTTAGGTATATAAAATTCCCTATTTTAATTTTGTTTAAATCTACCATGTATCATGGCTGCGATCAAAAGTCATAAATACCAATTAGGTTACGTTAAAATTGCAGTATACACCTATAATTATGATTATCAGTATGAATATTTATAGTTGGGTATATTTATAAAAGTTTATGTACTGTAAAAAACTCTGTTTTGCCTAAACATAATGCTTTATCGTCTAAATTCACGTCAAAACACGAAATTTGAAGCGATCCGCCCTGACTTTGCACGGCTACAATACTGACACTGAAAACTTTCTTTTGAATCACTTTACTTAGTCAGCTATTAAATTAAGAAAAACCGCAACAAAATGCGTTGCGTAGTTTTAATGATAATCTTAATCATGAGTATTTGGGTAGCACCAGTGGAGTCGATATTAAACACCTTCTTATATTTTTTTTCTGGTAACTATGTATGTACCATGAAACGCCTAAAAACTTTTTATTTACTTTTTTATCTTGAATAATTGCGTAAAATAGACTATTTTTGAGCTCTATATCCATTTATCAGTCGATGATCGTAATACATATTTTATTGTATATTGATGGGACTTATCTTTATTCTTAGCCAGCACTTTATGTGTAGGTACATATTTAATTAAAAAAGAAATTTTCAATCCGCGCTAACGTTTATCACCTTAAAGTCTATGTATTTATAGATATCAGTGTGTTTTGTATTTACAGATATCAATGTACCTACTGTTTACAGCACCCATTCTTATGGCACGATGCATAAATTTGCCTCGTGACCAGCATGCGCATGATGTCACTGCCGGACAGGGCTAAATTGTTTAATTCAACTCTTACTCATGCTACAATACCGTATCCAAAGTTCGCACCAGCGGTTGCCAAACGACCATAAATATAAGCCGAATGGAACGTTACCTCATTTTTAAGCAATTTATAATTTACATTTCTGCGGCCCTACCGCGAAGATCGAGATTCGTAAATTTCGAGGATTTGTCTCTCTCACTCTAATGACGCCTTCGTTTGAGTGACAGAGAAGAATCCTCGAAATTTACGAATTTCTATTTTCGCGGAAGTAGGCCTGAACCAAGATTACGATTAGGAGGTATAATGAAGGAAGCGTTACGCCGTACGCCGTACCAATGAAAAGCTAAGTGCTAGGAAAGGCTAACCCCCATTGATTTTGGACTTGTATTTTTTATGGATGGTGTGGCTCTACATTAATAAATTTTGTGCATTTGAGCAGTCTAACTTTTTTTTTTAAACGAAATATTTATAATCTTTCCTTGATAACGTTCTTTCATAGTCAACAAATTGTACGAGTAATGTACACGTATATTGTACTTTGTAATTAAAGTTATACCTTGCCTTTTAAATGACGCAAGGGAAAAGTAAAGTCGAGTGTCTTTCTTTTCACTTTCAAAATACTTGATCATGATCACTATTGAGGAATATAGGTAGGTATCATTTTAAAGTTTGGGCATCTAATGGTTATTATATTTCTAACTAGAAAAGATGTATACAACTGACTAAACATTCGTATACCAATACTAAATTAGTCATTTAGAATTTCGCTCACCGACTTGGACTGAATCGTTGCTACGTCGTACTTGGTCACACTTTGTTGCCCAGGGTGCTTAGCCAAGATGCCAATCGCTAGCGCTTAGTAGCGTAACGTAGTTTTCCCTCTCTGTCACTCTTTCATATTAGTGTGACAAAGACAGTTAGCTGCGATTAACGATGAAGCGCTAGCGATTGGCAAGTTGGCTAAGCACCCAGGTGTTTTAGTAGGTACATCCGTGATTCGTGTTGTGTTACCTTTATTATCTGTTCAACTTATAGAGCAGTTTTCGCAGACAATGTCATTTTGTTCTATTAATCCCACTTACACAATCTCTAGTTACGCCGTTAATACGAGGTTAAACGAATAGTAGATTTAAAAAAATATGGACTTAACAAGTTAACCTCATGTTAGTTTAGTAGGCTAACTCGAGATTTTGCAAGTGGGGCTAGACTACTCCGCGTTACAGGTGATAAAAACGTGTGCTTTGTAAATACATGTTTTATTAACGTTATAATATAACGTTTCAATACGTGTTTTAAGTTTGAATTCGGTTTTCATATTTATTCGTTTCTAGCATTAGCTGAACGTGTAGAATAGAACATAATAAAGTTTATTAAGATAAAACACACATTACAGAACAGCAGACTGTAATTACTACAGTGGAATATGTCTCGACATCGGTTCTCTATTTTGGCATGGCAATAGAGCCCGAAGCAAAATAATACTGCACATAACATCCATTTATACTTAATTTAACCAACATACCGTTACTGAAAGCGTGGAACAATTTAAACATGTTTTTAAAATACAATATAAAACGTTAAGTACCATACAGGATTTCTATATGTCTTTTTTAGTCGACAGAATCTATTCTATGCAATTAAAGTATGCCATCGAACCAAATTATTTTAGTTTCGTCGTACACAAATCAACCTTAATAACATCATGAAATACCTACATCACGTTACCGGTATCTGGTGATGATAACCGAAATGGTTCACGGCTGCATCATTCTGATCTGAGCACGACGACAAACGTATTCAACCTTGTTTATAAGCTGATAATGAACTGTTTTGTCGCCTTTCAATACAGAACTGCTGCCATCTCAACAATACGCGACAGATTTATAATTATAATATATTTGATTTGATTGGTAATGGTAATGATTTCAATGACCCTTAAGAATATTACTTGGCGAATGTCTGCTTCGTTTCAATGCAACGAAAGAGGAGACGAGCATTTTTATTTATAAAATAAGAAGCATTTTGCGATCTGCAACTAGGGCTTCCAATTCGAATATTCGGACCATTTCAGTATTCGAATAATATAACATGAGGTATTCGATTTTTTTACTACTCAAAAAAATAAATAATACAATTTAGACACTTTACACCGACAATTACAAAGTTCTAATACGAATTCTGCATCAATTACATTACTGTTTTCCGAATTTTCATGAAATTTCGGTATACCTAAACTGGTAAAGCAAGGTTTCGCTAAATAAACCAAGCAGGCAGATAGGATATGCTTGCAACGTTATAATCTCTAGTTATCTTTATCGGTTACTGCACAATAACATGTCTTATTGGAATATTTCACGTATACAGTGTGTTACCATGACCCAGGCTTTTACGAAAATGGGTAATAATACGCATTACTGGAAATCGTTTTCGAGTATTAAGAGTTGACAAATATTTAAATTAACTGAACAATTATTTTAATTTCGTTCGAACGATCAATGTAACGCGTGTACTGCTTACTTGTCAAACGTTGCGAGTGGCTGCGATCTGTCATTGTCAAGTGCCAATTAACGATTTATTTTGAAGTATATTGCTTCTCAATTAACTTTTCTTAGAAAGTTAATTACTTTTAAAATTAGGATTTTTAAAGAAATAATGCACATGGTTTGGCTAAGAATCTGCATCTCAATCCTCGGTTCAAATAAAAGCCTGCATCATGTTAACACACTGTATAAATATGCTAATCAAAGTCAAATCAAAGTAATTTAACCCGAAATTTATACTTTTATGTTATTCTTAAAACTATTCGAATATAATCACAAAATAAAAAATGTAATATCCGAATACCTGAAACTTTCGATTATTTGGAAGCCCTGCAACATCAATAACAAGAAAATTATCTAAGATTAGAAACGATCATAAAGCGAGTATTACAACATCCAGCTGTTGTGGGTGGTAATAGTGGTAAAAGTGTTACAAAAAGTAGTAAGTCCATTTACAGTGCAAACTGCAAACAAATAGAAATCTCGATAGCATTTTCCCTGCCTTATGCGGATATAATTTGTTAGAATAAAAAACTGAGAAGTAACAAGTTGGGATATTACTCAGATTTACGACAGTGGTCGTATTCTACCTAGATGATTTATCTTTAAGTTTGTTAAATATGATGCTGTAGAGAGTGAGCATTCTAGCACAAAACAGTCAGAACGTATAGTTTATTCGTATTCGTAGATGTGTATGAGGGATATTTGAAATTATTGACGTGACAAAGAATAAAGGTATTCCTTACATTTACGAGATAATGCATTCTACGTTTTTAAATCTCAATCTGCTGACCAATTTTAACCCTGATTACAGATTATCTTTACGTTCATCCCTAAGTAGCTAGTGGCCTAATGTTAAAAATAGCTAATCGATCGTGTAAAGCAATAAAACAGGCAATTAGTATGCGTAGGCGCGAATAATGAGATGATGTCACCGGTTATCAACGGGTTAAATACGTTATCGTATACATTCAACTCGGCCACTGAACATTATTTTTAGCTTTAAGTGAGTATAGGCGTTCCCTTTGCTTCCAGGTGATGGACAGCCATTTAAAATATCACAGAAAGTTAAATTGCCAAAAATGGCTTGACCCAAGTTTTACGAATAATTTTTAATGAAATTGTAAAGATACCTACGAATAGGGCAGGTAACATTACAAATTAGCACCTTCTTGTTATTTAGTCTGCAAACACTCAAATTGGATATTACTGTGCTAAAACTCTATTATATACAGGGTGTAATCGATAAGTGTTTACAGGCCATTATTCGGTAAATATATAAATATATTATAGTTATGTAGATAAACATTACCACACGTAACGTTTTAGGTTGTTAAGTAATACATTTTTACATTTCACCTTCAGAATGAAACCGGTCATTCAAACGGAAAACAAGAGTTGTAGTTCCATGAATTTGTTTGTACTATACCTATTTCTTTTTTTAGAATTAGAGAGAGAGTACATAGGCATAGATAAAAGCAGGAAGCAGGAGGTCTTTTATTTACCTATGACATTTTATGTCTCAACTGTCAAACTATCTTAAACATCCATGAAATAGTACATTTCGATACTAGTGCGGAAAGCATGTCATTATTGACGAGTTCCGAGAAGTCTTGACACGAGCCGCAGGTGTAATTGATATGCGACGCTGAATTGAGTTTTTAAATTGAAATTAAACATTCTGAATCAGCCCAAGCATTATCTACCTCTACGAGTACGAGCCCCGATGCAGTGGAGTACGTCTAGTTCGAAACAATTTTTACAAATTTTTGAATATTTTAAAAATGATCACATTATGCTATTATGACCAAAGTCATACGCTCGCGGAGCACTTATAAAAATGGTGGCCTCGTTTGTGGCAAAGGGTGGTCACGTCGCCACTATTGTACTTGAAGATCGCAAGACGGTTACCGCTGACTGTTATACCACTGTTTGTTTGCCGCAAGTCATAACCGAATTTCGAAAAAACAACTCGACGCGTCGTATGATACTGCATCATGACAATGCAAGTTCGCACACCGCCCGCCAAACAAAGATGTTTTTGAGCGCCCAAAATGTGGAAATTTTAGATCACCCACCTTACAGCCCTGACTTAAGCCCTAACGATTTTTTTACGTTCCCCAAAATTAAGCAAAGTCTTCGTGGTCAACGCTTCAGCTCACCTGAAGAAGCTGTTGACGCTTACAAATCGGCCATTTTGACTACCCCCAATTCGGAGTGGAATAAATGTTTTAAAAACTGGTTTGAACGCATGCAAAAGTGTATTAAACATCGCGGAGAATTCTTCGAAAAACAATAAATGGTAATAATCTATAAAATTGTCTATACTTATTTCAAACGACACAACTTAAAAGGCAACCCTCGTATCATCAATCATCATGAACCTAAATGGATAGAAAAGCTAGAAACCATACCGTTTGAATATAACTACACATTTTAGCAACCACTCCTCCTTTGTAGGTCACTTAAGTCACTTTGATGTACTCCAAACGACCGGTAAAGATGTAGATTCCTAATACAATTTGTTTCATTTATTTGTTTATCTAGGCCTCTACAAAAATATTATATTTTTTGAAATACGTCATAACAAAATATCATTCACCACGAAAGAACAAATTGTACGAATATTGTACACAATATTTTTTTCTTCCCCCATAATGCGCTTTTAGACGCACTTTTTGTTGGATCTCTACAAAGTCGTATTAACGTGGTTTGAATGTACTTACCTATACCCTATACTATACGCGTAGGTAATAGCTTAGCAGTATTGAACCTTAGAATTGTATTTACCTTAAGGAGCAACAAAACCTTCCCCGACCGCACGCACCTAGCATACCGACCTCCGTCGATACCTCTCTGCTTATTTTTATTGCGTTTTGCATTCTTGGACGACGCGTCTCGGACTTTCGGCTTCTGAGCTAAGGTCAAATAATTATGTTTGCGCAAAAATTCGCTTTACGCATTTGATTTAAAGTTCAATGTAACTGAAATCTGAACGCTGCATAACAATTTATGCGTTTCGTTGTTGTTATTTATTTAAAAAAAGAACTGCGGTAAACAAAGCTAGATAAGTAAGACAAGACTGAAGTAAATAAACTATCATAAGATATAAACATAAAATCAGCAAGGTCCATTAGGGTTAGGCCACTAACGGCACTAACCCAAGATTAAACGGTTAAAAGTGTCATAAATGTATGGACTTAACCAGTTTAGTTGGTAAATCCTATATTGTGCAAGTGAGCCATCTCTACCTTATTTCATGTTTACTAAGATACTAACGAAATTCGAATAAGTGCAATTATTTTTGAAACTTGCACAACTAAACAAACGTCTGTTACTTTTTAAGCGGTTGAACCGGTCCAATAATGATAATAAATTAGATGCCGCAGTTCGATTGAGAGCTGCGAAAAGTAAGAGGAGTTCCGATAATGAAGGTCAGCTAGACCGACAAGGACAAAAAATAGTGCATACTCTGGCAAAGATGTTTTAAATTGCAGGGTGCTAACTTTTATAGTTATACTCTGACTACCCATCGCTGTCAGTAGGAAATGGCGGCAATATCAAAAAATGTAGTCGTAAAGATTTGGCTCTTCATATAAAAAAATAATTTGTCGCCTTTTTTACTGACAGAGATGGTTGGATAGAGTATAATTAGTTTATTTCATTAGAAATTCATATTATATCCGGCATGTCTATTTAATTTTATCATCCTAAATGTTAATCGAAAATGAAGCTGTAAGGTCAAAACAAATCTGTTTAAAGTAACTAAGTAAAGCCTCATGCGTACTCGTTGGCAGCTTGAGAATCTTCGGATAAAGGCCTACCGTGATCTCTTAAAAGCGATTCAGTCTAGGTTAGACCTGTCAGGCTGTCAGCTTTTGACAGTTCTTCTATGGAATTGACACAATAGAGATTTAAATTAGGACCTAAACTGAATAGCATAAGTAGATCGTGGTAGCCCCACTGATAGGTGTGGACTTTTGGACACAATATGATGTATCATGCGTGTCGTATCAATCGCACAAAGTATGTCGTATATATAATTGTTAGTATTGCGAGTGCTTGCCTACTAATAATTATCTTTGCCAAATAAGGAATAGCTTGCCTAATAAGTCTGGTAATCATTCTACCACTTAAGGCTTGCCGCATAATGAGGGTCCTAATTCTCAAGTCCATGTTTGTTTTACGAATTTTAAGCATTTTCTATCACAAATCTTTTTTATTTTGTGATAACAAGGATGCTAGTAATACTACTCACTAATATGACATAAATCCGATTTGACTAATAGTACTCTGCAAATGAAAATTTCGTTTAGATATCAATGACATATTGGCTTTTGATATTTTTTAACGAATGAACTTTTTTGACCAAAAATACATACAAATTGTGCACCGTCTAAATGAGGTTTTAGCCTACTATTTTAGCCAGGTAGGTGTGGTCGGTGATGACGTTTTTTTACTGATCCCTAGCGCCACAATTTGCCGAGCAGGTCGCTTGGTTGCGCAACCGATGAGATCACCCAACCGCCGACCAGCCTGCAGCTCAACTATTCACAAAACATGTTCTGTATTCTATATGCTCGTCGCTTGTAATTGTGTGTGAGTTTCTTTACAATTTCGCTTTACGGAAGTAACATGTTACGCTGGTTTTGTTGTTGTGAGCTTCATAAATAACAGCACATGCTTCGGCGAAATGCAGTGCCACAAACGTGTTTTGATTATAATTCGCAATACAAAAGTCTAAGGGAAACTAAAAACGACAACCGCGTACTGCAATGCAATATTGAAACGCTTTTCGATGTCGAAATTATATAAAATTTCCATTTAGAGTATATCGAGCAATCTTATTGAATAGTCATACCACATAGTAGTCGCTAATGTGGGTATAGTCAGAATTCATTACTTTACTGTAATGTTCACTCGATAGAACATGGAACGGAAAAGAAATTTCACATAGGTTATGTGGTTATGTGGGCTGCAAAGCGCGGGTTGCGATTGATCTCTTATTCAATATGTAAGAGTAAGAGTAAATTTATTTGCAGAAAAAATACTTTAAAAAAATCACAAATGATGTCCGGCGAACTCCAAACTAGGCTGAGCCTGTATCTTAGAGCTCGCAAAGAGTACGTATACATACTTACAGGAAAATAAATAACAGATCTTAGAAACTAAATAACATTATTAACATTATTATAAGGTGTATTATGTGTGAGTGTAGTAGATAAATGTTAGTGTAAGTGTAAGTATAACTGTAAGTGCGAGTAAGAATTCCGAAAAATAAGTTTGCCACAAGCTTAAGAATGAGTGTGATAAAACTGCAATAAATCTTCTGTGTCATTATATGAGAGGGTCGTAAACTATGTTCTTCCTTCCTATTCCTATCATTACGTTTCAGCTCATACATAAACGCAGTATCTATTAATTCTGCAATATTTATGGAATCCGACCAACCTGCAAAACGCAAAACAAATTCAAATTGCCTTCGAGCGGAACTATGAACGAATCTCCCACGTTCATATAAAAGGTATCCACATAGTGCACTACCTCCAAAACGAGCACATTCAAATAATTGTCTTGTAGTCACTGCGTTAGGTTTAAAGTAAAATAACATGTTCGTCCTGTTTGTCTGTTATGTAAAAGTGACGCGGGAAAAATTTAGTGGTGGACGGCGGCGTGGTGATTTGAAGGTCATGGTCATTAACATTATTCATGTTTAACAGTCGTTGAGGGCCAAATCGTCAAAACAAAAAGTGTTATTTAAACATAGAAGAAATTATTTTAGCTAGGCACCATTACGGAATTAAATGTAACATCGTTAGTTAAAGCAATTATAATTATTGTTTCACAAATCACAGTCTTATCTACGTGTAAAGTATCTACATTAACTTAGGATGTTAATGTATGTAACCCACCTCTGACAGTCACGCACGGACGTTATATTGAACTTACCATCATTATCATTTATATTTTATCAACAAAAATAAATTAATTTTTCATCATGTACTTTATAATTAAAAATAAAAATTCAGTGTTTTAATTGAGCTTTTTTTTTCAGGTATATAATGGTGCATGGCTTACCAGTCTATCATAATCCCTGAAGTATGTAAATAGGCATAAGGCATAAGTATAAATATTAGTGTCAGGTACGGCTTCGATGATTATTATAGTCTATTTTAAAATGAGAGCATAAAGGGTACTCAAACATGAAATGAATTATTGTCATTATGTTTGTTATTTTAGGCTTATAGGTACTCGTAAGTACATACTTGTATCGTTTTGGTGAAGCAATTCGAGACGCCTGTATTGATATTTCATAAAATATCTTATTGAAGAGACCAAGACCTAAACCTCAATTTGTATTATTGAAAACCTAGTGTCTGTTTTCATGAACATCAGCTGATTAACATTTTTAAGTCCAAGCCAATAATATGTCAATTACTTTTCCGAAACTTGCCGAACAGTAATTGAAACAGACGAATAATTTATTGTGTCCCCCCATATAAATCCCTTTTGGAAACTATTTTACCATAGCTACTGCTACACAAACCTGGTACCTAACCTAACGTCCAAGATGGCCGAATGGTTTCAGGCTTCAGACCCGATAGCTGAGGACTTGGGTTTAAATTACACCTCAGACGTTGATGAACTTGGTTATTTTTTTGATATTTTTATTTGTATATAATATGTCATCTTAATTTAGAATCACTAATGTTTTCATATGCTGCTTAATAATAAGGCATTAATCATTATTGAATAGTCAATAACTAGCCTTAATACCACAAGCTTGGAGCGCTGGCAATGTAAACAAACGCCGCCATCATACTAAGTAAGGCAGTATTTTAACCTAAGCTGTCACTTAACCACGCAATCTAGATGCCCTCTAACCGCGGCCTTAAATACTCAATACCTAAAGAAACGAGTTCTCGATAAGTTTAAAATAGAGATGACACAAACAGTGATCATGATCACGACAGTGTTGACGCTGGTTTATCGACCAACTGGGTGGTATTTATGTTACAAGTTACGTCACTTGGATAGCCTCGTTATCAGCCAATACTAGATTACCATTTACAGTGGCGCTTATTATTGGGTGAACTTTCAGCTCGACCGAATCAGAAGGTCGGTATCCTTTCCATGAGTAAGCCGCGTGTATACCTTAGTGTCTGTGTAACTTACTTTCTATACATACCCTTCGCTCGAAGTAATATACCAGTGCGAGCGGGATGTAGGTATCGAAATAAATTTATGCAGGTATTGACGTTTTCTCACGCGACCAACTCATGGTGTGGAAACAGTTCGCCAAAAATGATTTTCATAATACTTGCAGGTTGTGAAAGGATGCCTAACAAGTATTTTATATTTATTTTTCTTATGCTCGCTTCGAGGACTGAAGCTCGGATGTATGTATAATAATATTAATAACTAATGTTTTCTCAAACACGCAATGAAATGTTGTAGTTACGTGCCTAAAAAGTGGCCGGGAAGCCTCTCTTTTAATTTTCATTTGACATAGGGTTGTGACCTGGCATCTTGGCTTTCAACCAATAATTATCTGTAAGTTATTAGTATAAAAAAAATGATTGGCAAATTTTTGCAGTTATAATTGGGTATTTAAATTATATAATTTAAATAAATGTACAATAACTACTCAAAATAATATTTAAAAAGCAGTATTATACGTGTGCGATCCGTCGGCCCCGATCACCGCATGCGATTAATTGGACCCAACCGACCGCGTTGTCTAATACCGCTTTTTAAAAGTAAACATTTGCAACTTTCAAACAAAACTTTCTTAAAAAAAAATTAGGTGTCGGTGTCGTATTTGACTTTTGTTGTGTTTCAAAGACTTAGTTATGTAGTTGACTTATAATTTCTTAGAAAGAAGATACATTTTTTTTGTTTCATTTCATTGCATGTTTGAGAAAAGCATTTTATACATACCTCGGCCATGAAGTGACGGGTTGCCGTCCGAATACTATCCGGCCTCGCTTCGCTCGGTCGTCTACATATATTCGGCCGGCAACCAGTCACTTCCCGGCCTACTACCTACTATTTTGAAGAAATGTGAAATAAGCACGTTCAATGTATAAATCAACGTTATTATTGGCGATTGTACTTTATGTATTGTAGGTATAAACTTAAACATAGACAAAACGACACGACATGTTCAACCTACTTTACCAGCACTAGATTACCATACAATATGACACGTTCTTACGTGTACCAGATACTGGGCCTTACTGGGTCTGACTTTCTGCTTTAATTTATTTATCCGTGTTGCTTGCTATCGGTTGATAAAACATTTATGGTGGGACATGTACGTGCCGTAAGCGCTGTATATATACTAACTATTAAGAACTAAAGGACTAGCAGCTCGATGGCATGAAAGACAGTAAATACTTAGACAGAAGTTGTAGCGTACGGGCAACTACCTACTTATGTTTTATGATACATATTACTGAAATATAGTTATTTATTATACAAGGGGGCAAAGTTGTTGTTTAACTGTCGTGCCAATATTGAGACCTGAGCTAGCGAAAGATTCCAAAATTGAGCCACGAGCGTAGCGAGGTGGTTCAAAAACTGGAATCTTGAGCATTGCGAAGGTCTCAAGGCACGATAGTTGAACAAACTTTGCCGCCAAGTGTAATACAACTTTTCTTCCCCTCACTATCGCGAGGAAATATGATTACAAATCTCATCCAAATGTAAATTAACTTAAAGAAACTATATAAAACTCAATGTCGAAACGTATCGTAGAATAGAGTTTGTTATGGAACTTAAATATTGCCAATGGCTTACAAAGTCACATGAGAAACGACCAATTTAACATGTGAGCTCCGATTGCGCATGTTTACTACGGTCATACAGATCCACTTATACTAGGCAGTAGGGGGCTATAGGAATTAGAGAAATGTCAAATTACTTTATTCACAAGTGTGTAAAAAAGCGTTTTTACCCGCCTCGTATTAAAGGATAAACGAGCGCTTTACGAGCTAGTGAGGGGAAAAAATACTTATTTATCCGAAGGACTAAGGTCTATTAAGAGATCGACCATTTATTTATTGAAGTATCATCATAATGGACTAAATGGACTCATTACTGTGATAGCCAACCCACTTTTCCCGGCATTATGTACCTCCTAACCTAACCCCATATGCATAAGCAATAGGAGAGGCCTATCTATGTACAGCAGTGTACCGTAATAGGCGCATGAATCTTAATTTATGATATGTGTGATACGATGGGGGCAAATAATATTTTGTACCTAACATGCCATAAAATTTCAATTCTTTATGCGACATTGAACTGTAAACTGTAACAAAAGTCTAAAAAGGATATTCCGAGTATAGGAGCAAAATATACAGCTGGAATCTCGCTAATCGTGGCCATAGAGTGTAGTACCCAGACTTACTAATTGCGGATTAAATTCAAATCCGTTTTCCCTTG
>JALPQI010009275.1:0-48067 GCA_025490895.1 Thaumatotibia leucotreta
CTGATATGTCACTTCGAAAGTGGGTACGCTTTTGGGATTGTTTTCTATCTCTTTTGCACTCGTGTAATAGTCATATGACTGGTGGCTTCCCTTTCACACGCTTCCTTTCTCTATTAAGCGCTAGCGCGGATTCTAACTTTATGGTTTTAAAACATATTGTAGGAATGAACTAGAAATAGTTCATTCATTTACATACAGTCATACATACATAAAATTATCTTGGCATTTATAATATTTGAAATTGATAAAATAAATATCTTGGGACATCTTACACAAATCGAATAGTACCATCGGTAATCTCAATGAGTAGGTAAGGCTTGTGATGTGAGTACGATTACCATGCGATGAGTGATACAGGGCGTCCCACGGCGATGCCACACGGAGGGAAAGTACCTTAAATATCATAGGTAGCATTAAAATACTCAGTAAAATGACATTTTAATTTTAATATTGTTTTTTTTTTCTAAAAAAAAATATCGCGTCGTCAAAGGAAAAAAAAGTACCTTTATTATCATAGGTAGCATGTTTTGCTGAAAGAAGACTTAATTTTATTTTAAAAACTCAGTAAAATTACATACATTTTTTTTAACTGTCTGAAAATAGTTATTTGTACAACATGAGAGCAAAGTACGTATTTGATGCGAGTGTCAGTTTTGAGTCTTGAGCAAGCGAAAGATTCTTTTATAGAATCACGAGCGTAGCGAGTGATTCTGTAATAGAATCTTGAGCGTAGCGAGAGAGTCGAAAGACACGAGATTCAAATAACTTTGCTCTCAAGTTGTACATACAACTTTTCACCTCAGCATGGAGAAAAGGAAAATATGTTATTAAACATTTATACGTGCCATCCCGTTATTTTTTGTTTTTGTTTTACCATTATGTTTGTAACAGAAAGTACATAATTATAACTACTAAAAAAATGAAAGGTCATAAAATTTTATAAAACAGTTATAATTATTTAGAAATGAACTCGTGTCGAATTTCTGAACGCGATTCTGACTCGCCTAGTAACCACGATATCCGTCCGTTTTAAAACGGCTGTCTTTCTCTCTGTCACACTTATATATAAGAGCGATAGAGAGGTGGAATGACGGACGCCAATGTTATGTATGCTTGGTGGTAGGGGCCATATGCCGTTCGGATACAAGGAATCGGGTCCGATAAAACGCGTCGTCTAATACAACTGGCTGAATACGCTAGGATGCCATGAACGAAAAAAAAAATGCATATTATGACAATTTATAACGTAACATTTTTCATCTCTGTCTTTTTACTAACAAGTGAAAGAAACAAAAGAAAAAGTTGAAGTCTAAACGTCATGGAAAACAACATTCACTCAGTGAGCAAAATCGCACTTTGCTCACTGATTTCGCGAATCAAAAGAAGTCTTTTCGAGCTGCTGAGGTGAAAAAAATATTGCGTCGTTAGATGAAAAGTAAGACAATATTTCGATTTAAAAAAACAAGTTGAATATAATATTATGGTTGAACCGGGAATTGAATCCGCTACACGCGAAAAAAATACTAGCTTTGTCATACCGATCGAAATGTGCTAATTATTTTTTTGTTTAAAAAGTAAATAAAAGTACCTAAAGGCCATGAATTTTAATATTTTTAATACAAAATTAAATCAATTTATCAAATGCTCGAAATGATTTCCATCCTGTTCAAAACAAAGTTGCGCTCTTTCGATCAGTATGACAAAGTTACAGGGTATTTTTTTTCTCGTGTAACAGGTTCGATTCCCGATTTAACAATGAAATTATTTAAAATGCAATTGAACTTGTTTTTTTAAATCGAAAAATGTCTTCTTTCAGTATGATGTTCATTTACAATAATTGAGGTACTTTTCGTCCGACGTCGCGATATATTTTCCGTAAAATATAAATAAAAAAAGATTTTTATGCATTTACACTACATTTTATAAATAAAATGAAGTCTTCTTTCAGCAAATTATGCTATCTATGATATTTAAGTTATTTTCCCTCCACGTGACATTGCCATGGGACGCCCTGTATAATAGATAGATACATATAGATACTTAAATACATAGACAACTCTGATCAAGGAACAAATATTTGTGATAAGTAAATTTACTAATAATCCCCTCGCCAGGGTTCGAACCGAGAACCTCCATTTTTGTAGGCAGGGTCACACCAATAGCAACTAGGCTACGGAGCGGAGGCTTGATTTAAACGTAAATATCGCTATTATAAAATTAATGAATGTTTTGAAAAAATACCTATCTTTCTTGCAGTAAATGGCTGGTCTGTTAATTAATTAACTACCTATACTCGTATAAATGTGATCTCTCATAGACGCCCCCTTATTTATAAATGTCTCCTAACTTAGCTAGCCGCTAAGTTTTGTTGTTCCCTTTCGCTCTTATAGACCGATATTGATAGACCGAAAGGGACAAACAATTATTAGCGGCTTGCTGAGTTAGGATACGTTTATAAATAGGGGGTAAACCTATAAAATATTCTAAAATATTTATTAAATTAGCCGACATTAACTTAACGGGCATTTTCACTTTTAGGGACACCCAATTAACGTGAAATTTAAAAAAAACTTAATTGCATTACGTATTTAAACTCGATCGGCGTTTTTATATTATAATATTATGGCTAAATAGTTTCTAAAATGAACACCAAAACCGAATTTAATGCTTAATTGTCGTTACAAAGCTGACTGAAATAAAGGTTTTTTAACTTCACGCTGATTGGGTGACCCAAAAAGTGAATATACCCCCTATTAACAAACGTACTTAATCTAATCACGTACTTACCTAATAAATAACCATCATCCTCGTCTATGCATTTGATAGTGGTTTTTGCTACGAAACGCTAAGGATCTTGGGGACTAGAATACCACGAAAGCACCTGCCTTCAGCAGGATTGCCGCGTACCATGTTCCACATATTACCTCTCCGTGGTACTTGCCAATTTCTACGTAAGTGTGACACGCCGAACATGGATTCTGCTAAACCTTCTGTTTAGTGTAGTTACAACGCGTAATTTAGAGGAAGCTTTTTATATCATTAAGATTCGGGCAAGGTTTTTAAGTTAAATACGTACTCGTATAGCCCCATTATCTCTAATAGTAGGTAGCCGATATACGTACCTAGCTACCTACTTGGGTCCCAACCTAATTTAAAAATCGACAGATATTCTTTATAGTTTAAAATCATTTCAATGGAAATTGAACAAGTTTTAACGAGAGCTTTCGAGATGGCACTTTTACTCTATATAAGAGTTACTCTACAAGCCAGACTATTCGAAGCAATTGGCTATGTAAAGTTTTCCAAAGGTATGAATATTATATTTTTCTCTGATAACCTTCGTCTTAAGGTTTCTCTTTTATTTTTATTTCCTATAAATTGTTAATATTTTTTATTTTAAATGAGTGAGGTAATACTCATACCTTCAGCAAACTTTACATAGCCAATTGCTATAGTTATTCAGATTACCTGTTTTACGAGCTTCGCTAGCAGTAAAAAGGATTGATTGATTGCTTTTGCGTATGTATAGGAATCAGGGAATTAAAATGGTTTTAGAAGTTAATGGTTTGATAGGTCGTACCTAGTTAATAACTATAAACTTAAGCTCCGTTTAGACTATGCCAGAAATTGTACGTGATCTTCTTTTTATTTCTTACCTACTTGATTAACGGTTATGTACATTTCAAACATTTATCAGTTTAGTCACAAATGTAACGGTGTATGTAAGTTAGTTATGTTATACTCGTAGTCTAAATGGGACTAACAACTATTAAGTAAGAGGTAGAGCTCTTGCATTTCATGATGTTGACATGCAAGATCCATAATTAAGTATTATAGGATTTATAGGTTTATAGGCAATATATAAGTATACCTACAGGTAACTTTAAACTTTTATCACGAGAATTGTAATAGAGGTACTTACGCGTATATTTACATATACATCACTAATCTTTTCCAGTTAAATCTAAATGATACAGAATCCCAAATCAAATCCACATTATTAAAATTAAAACAATTGTTTCTAACGTTTTCTTTATATAAAGAAACCGCTTCGGCAATAACGGATACCTACTAAACCTTATGGAAATAATATATTTGTACCTATATAAGCCTGTGACACTTTCTTCAGCTCGAACTTGCATGCTCGTGACACCAATTGTCTTGCTAATAGTGTAAATCATGACTCTGTCTCGGGTCATCGGGATCGTGCCTTAGGCGCGGTGCTCCACATTCCAGGATACCGTAATAAATTATCACAATTTTACTCTCAGCTTATCAGTACAGTCAATATGGTACTGAGCAGTGTCCACCTCTTCAATCATTTCTTATTTGGCATCCGAACGGAGTGGTAGTAAAATTGTGGTAGATGAAGATATAAAATATAATGGCGCAAACTGCCTTGTATTTTAGTTTCATAGTGTGCTTATGTAATGTTAATTCACTAAACTTACCCGGTCCGCTCGTGTATGTTGTGACACCCTCCCCGCGTCCGCCGGGCGCGCTGAGCATCGACGAGGGAAGATCAGCACCCTTCTATTACCACAACTGGATGAGGAGGATGGATCCGCCCCAAAATGCTTCAAGTACGACGACAACGACTACTACGCCAAAAGTAGAAACGCCAGATTTGATATTTGCCGAATTCGAATCTCATAATGGAGACAACTACAGAAAATCATTGAGGAACCTCTTGGATAAAGAAAAGATACAATCCAAGACGTCTACGACCATAAAGCCGATATATGTACCTGACAACGACCCGAAGCAGACGCTTAAAGTAAATTATGTTGTGCCGAATAGCAACAACGATGAAGACGAAAAATCTACCACTCCAGATAGGACCGATTATTTTGCTCTTTATAATAATCTATACGGCAACAACGACGCTGCACCAGTATTCATCCCGACAAGTACCCAACCCACGACGGTATCCACCACAACCACTACTGCGACCGCTGCCCCAGAGTTGAACAATGTACAGGATATCTGGCATGTGATCGATAGTGAAAAGCATAATCAATTTGGCGGACAGTGGGAAGAAGTACCTGTCGATAGTGATCAAATAAATACAAAAGATGAGAAAGTCAATGAAGAAACTCATAACGACGATAAAACAAAAAGCGACCCCATCGTGGATGACAACTTTGCTTTACCCGGGTAAGTAGGAAAAACTTAACCTTTCCTTCACTTTTAATCGAGTAGAGTCGAAAATGTAACATTCTGTAAGTTATATTTATGCAAATGTCTTTCTTTACAGATTCGGAACAAATCCCGGAAATGGAGCCGAAAATGAATCCAGAGCAATTCGTACTGAGCCTAACATTCGTTTCCCCTATATTAATTTAAAACCTTTTCAAGTTAATAACAAGAAACGCAACAACGGCATGTTTACAAATTTGGATAACTTTCATGAAATAACAAATCCCGTTCGAGGAGAAGCCCAAGATACGCCTTTACGCCAACCTATCGATCGTTACAACCCAGCGCAGCCATATCTTCCATCTGTCAAATATGGAATTAAACAGAAAGCCTCTAGCGACTCTTCTCCTCCTGTTAAGTCAGTTGCCAATCTGGTACCTCCTCCACCGCCTCCACCACCTCCATCTTCTGGTGACTCTTTCCCCGCCCCTAACAACTATGAACCGTTTCCACCTTTTGCATCCGTTGATACGAATCCTGCACCGGTTCCTCCTGCCGTCCCTGCTCCGCCACCCCGCCCATCAGCTCCTAAGCCCCCATCTCCAAAGTATCAACCCCCAGAGGACACACCAACATATGATTCACCACCCGATAGTGGGGATTCTGATGGTCCCCCTATGGATTTAGGATACCGTTATAAACCACCTTCACCGCCTGCTAAACCTTTTCTCCCAACCCTGCCGCCTTTATCAAAACCGCTTAAGGGATACTCTTATGATAAACCAATGATGTCACTAGATAATCCACCCGTAATGGATAAACCACAATTCCATGGTTATCATTATAAAAAACCTGAACCTGAAACTCCTCCCAGTGACGATCTCCCACCAAGCTACGATCACCCACCGAGTCCGAGCTACGGTCACAATGGACCGCCTTCTTATCAAGAATCCGACTATCCCGAGCTAATTTTTAATAAACATCATGGCAGTGATGACAATAAGGGAGGAAACGACATGAATGGTGGCGACGATATGAAAGGAAACGACATGGGTATGATGCCTCCTCCTCCGCCGTCGGATATGAAACCTGACATGGATAGCGCTGGCCCACCTCCGGACGATCACGGATTTCCGCATGATTTCCCTGGGGATTTCAAATACCACCACGACTTCGACGATCATGATTTCTACCACCATCACCATCACCACCCCACCACCACAACAACGACGACGACAGAAATGCCTCGTGTCAACAGATACAGTTATTATTATTTAGGAAAGAAATTGTATTACTTACCGCTATATTTCAGTGTTTATTTTATAGTTTATGTTGGAGCACTCATTATCAAGGCAGTGTTACGCCATAAGATAGTATACCCTAACAGCTTTAGACCGAACGATCAAACAGCCGGATTTTTCTCGAAGCGCTCCGTAGATTCATGGGATCTCTCAAATGAAAACCTTCACGAGATTACTGGAACTGTTACGGCTGCCATCGGTAAAGCTGCCGAAAAATATATGAACAAAGGAGTAAAACAAGAATAAATATATCTAAAATGGATTATGAGCTAACGATTTTTAGTCATAAGTAGGTATTTAATTAAAATTGTATGTTTGTTGTGAACTGGACATATTCAAATAAGAAAAGTAACCTTAAATTTGAGTATAGTTCATTGTCACAACGTAAAGGGTTTTGATCGAGGTTTATGAATCGAAATCGAATTATCGAAGATAATGAAAGAGGAAAAGTGTTGTACTTATTAGTCTATAAGACATGCCATTTTATATTGCTCAATAAAATATGTTATTTACTTTAATGTCGTTATTTTATTCATACTAATGAATTAAATAGTTTACCTAAAAATACATATGTATTTTTTAAATAGTTACTTACCTAATTAAGAAAAGAAACACATAGGTAGGTAAGTATTAGATGTTTCGGTAGGTACATACTTAGACAGCCTCACTGACCTTCAATAAAACAGTTGTGTATCCTATACACAAATAGTGTATAATTATTGCGTAAAATCTTCCGGATTAAATATTTATATAATAAAGCAATTATAACGAAAGGAAACTTACGTGAAATAGTTTATACCTATTCAGATCATAGGGTACGAAAGTGCAAGCTAACAGATTTCTTTGCCGATACTGAACAATGTAGTATTTCGTAAGAGCAAACGAATGGGTAATTTGCCGTCGCGGCACATCGTTTATTTATATATAATGGTGAATATGAAAAATTGAAATAAAATTGCGGGCAAAATAAATAAAAAACTAAATTAAATTAGGTAACCTAAATATATCCCGCGGTCACGATGACACACATGAAAAATGTACATAAGCGACTGCGTCATATACAAATTGATCAATTTATTTACGAAATACGTATGTGTATAGTCAACGATAATTGTGATCTACCATTTTTTATTACCACTAAATAGAGTTGAAAAGTGGTAGACCACATTTTTTGTTGACTGTACCTGTTAAAATTAATCACAAGAGTCACAAGTGATTAATATACTAAATGTATGACATCTTCCGGCGAATCGAAATAACGGCCTAATCCTGTTCGTTAGTTTTCGCATGAATCATTGCCTTAAGGTGCGTAAACGCATGCTCTTATGCGCGAATGCTCTTTTGGTTTAAAAACCAAAAGAGCATTCGCTGTTCTAGCGCCCGTTCTACGAAATCAACCAATCACGATTTGTGTACCGATCGAATTTCGTAGAGTGGGAGGTTAGAACAGCGAATGCTCTTTTAGTTTGAACGCACCTTTAAGTAGGTACAGTCACTGGTTGCCTACCGTAAACTTCAAAATCCGCAAATTTCGAGGATTGACCTTTAAAGGAAAGGCGCCATTAATGTGACAAAGACGGAAACTCAACATTTGCGAAAACTCCACGGTAGACCTACTCATAGGCTAAGTAGATATAATGATAACATAAGTAGCACATCTACAATTTCGATGTTAATTTGAGTAATTTCCTGCCAAAGTACTACGTCATTAGTCATTATAATACCTAATCGTATAATCCACATTCGTTGTTCGCAACGCAGAAACACGCCGTTGTTAATCTTACCTAAGCTTCACGTAATAAATCGTTCAATTGCTTAGAGAGGGATGCAGGATGGATGACCTACTGTGAAAACACCTTCAACCATAACTGTCCTTGCTGTAACAGCTGCATGCACTGTATAGTCTGTGATTTCAAAGAATGAACTTTTTACAGTTATACACCGTGTTTTTATTGATTTCCGTTAAATTGGACAGGTTACTTAGGACATTAATAGAAGCTGCCTGGTATATCGGCTTTTGTTAATTCCGAAAAATATTTTTTTTTTCGATTTCATACATAATAATTGAAATGACAAGTGTGAGAGAACCTTAAGAATAAGATCTCAGGTGACTGACACCACATGTCAAAATAAGTTTCATTAGGATGTAATAAAGGTTGCAACACATTTGTTTAGTCATTAAACTTATTTTTTTAATAACTCAATAGTTAAAGTATTTTTTTAATAATTCAAAAAGTTAAGATACTAGTTTCTTAGACAAAATGATTATTTACGACCTAAGTAAGCTTCCCTTTAATTTAACGGAAATCAATAAAAACACGGTGTATACAGGGTGTTTTTTATATCATTCATTAGCCATATTGCAATATGTGTTGGGTAAAGGCGTAAAAAAATATTTGGTAAAACAAAAATAATCCATTTTTCATTATCCTTTTTGTTATAGATTTTTTTTTAAATCCCATTATCTAACGAATGTTTGGTCACTATGATCACTTGCTTACTTTGCGTACTGCCCCACTATCTCATAACTGCCAAATCAGATTGGAAAGGGTGTTTGAGTTTGCAACTTTAATTAACCCGCATAAGGTAACTAATTCAATGCGTTATAACGTACGTAACAAGTTTCCTACGCATGGTGGGGAATGGAGGTGGAGCTTAACTTGCAGGTAAATCCCACGAGACAGCATTATCAGTCTATCGCATACAGTACTAATAATGAGGGTATTTTGAGTTGCGCGCCGATCTGAGGGTAGTTTGACTCAAGCGCGTTCACGCAAGCGCACTCCTTTGTTTACAGAGTGCTGTACAAATGGCACATGGCATCTTGCGATCAGCCGAGCCAGCATAATCTAACCTCAAGAACGGAGTAACTTAAATGTTCCGTCATACAAACGCGTACTGGTTTACCTCAGATATCGATTCTAATGTACTCTCTAAGCAAATTGAATTGTTGATGACGACGAGCAGGTACAGGTAGGTATGCGCTTGGGCAGTTTTAATCAAATAACAATCGTGTGTGCATGTAGTTAGGACATTTTATTCATTGTTTAGTACCGATGGTGGGGTGAGTGACGTCGGCTGATCGGTGCTTGTGATGAACTCCTGATTGGCTAAGACTTGACTACTCAAACCTGCTACCCTTTTGTCTGCCATCGAATCGCACGGATTGAAACAAACTTGCCTAGTGACCACAAATTATGTTTAGCCGGATAAAAAACGGGAAAAAAAACTAAAAAAAAGTGTCACTTTTTTTTTCAAAAATGTTGTGTACTGGTGATCGCGAATGACATATCCAAATTTGGCTAACGACATAACAAACACCCTGTATTAATCCTTAATAATATCAGGGTAAGACTCATCATTTTTTCGATAGCCTTAACGTCATTATGCACATATATAAGGGTCATTTCTAAACTATCAAAAGTTCATTCTTAGAATTTCCAGACTATATAACGTTATGATTATGACAATAAAGGCTTGTTCAAATATTTGTGAGCAGCTTGGCCGCTGCGATATATTTGATCGCGACTGTACAGTACAACACAATCAAATTCACATACATTGGTAAAAATTATGCCTTTTATTGTTTGATTGACTTTTACGTATATCGAAGTTGCTACAATGTGGCCCATACGTTTGACTCTAAAACTATTTAAACAATTTCGATCCCTTTGTCTCAGATATACCTACTCGTGGATATCTACATTATAAGTTATGGATACATATTATTAGACGTGACTGTAGATACTATAATTGAGTAGGTAGTAAGTGCATCTGTTCGTACATATTGCTATTCTCTCCCGAAGGAGGATCAAATAAGTAACATCCCCAAGGCAAGTAAGGCATACATATTTATACAGGGTGATTGGTAGTCCGATGCAAAGCTTTAAGGTGAAATAAGTGTAGACCATTTAAGCCATTGTTGTCTTTAACGAAGTCTGACTATTTTTTTTTAGTTAATTTTTTGGTGTATTTGGCCAAAATACCCAAAATTTAAAATGAACTGCTAATTTTTGACCAAGTTAAGCGATAAACGTACTATTTTTATTTTATTTAATTAAAGTAACGTGTAAACACCCTGTATAACCCTGTATGAAAAAATGCTCATAACAGTCGAGTTTCGGCTTACTAAAAGGTTTCGCATTTATAATCTGAAATTAATTAACGCCACGAAAAATTATTATCATAATATATGTATATATGTAATTATAGGTGGACGCTAGCACAAAAATATATCTAAGTAAGGGCTTGTTTCTCCATCCCCGAAAAAATACATATATCATATCTATCGGATAAATATTAACTGTCCTAATGTTCTTATTTTTTATTTGCGTGGGGAAACGTAAACTGATAATTCCACTTACGGATATATTTATACAGGTATTGTTTAACAGGTCATGCCATAGGCTAGTGTTAGTCGGTTGTAAAGTTAAAATCAAATTCCATGTAAAGTCAATAAGTTAACTTTCAAATTATAAATAAATATTAAAGGGTAGGTACAAATGAATGGGTACATTGGGTACTGTTTCCTCAATCCAAATAAGAAAAGTTTCATGAAAGGACTCATGAAGTGTATCGGAAATGATCCATGCTCCTATTGCGTGCGACGTGTGACCCCAACACGGCCGACTGCGTGCGGACAATAAATTATTACTATTATTGGTGATAATTTGAGGCACGACAAGTCTACTCTACTCATAGGTTTCAATATTGAAATTGCGAGCGTCGCCTTTCTAGGAAATTGTAGTAATATTGAAACTTAAATAAAAACCAACAATTAAATAATTAACTGTTTACCGAACGATAGATACAACAACGTAAATATATTCATAGTATTTAAAATATAAGGTATGCATTGTTTTAAAATCCCAATGCGGCTATGGGTTTGTTTGACCATAATTTTGTGAGACTTATCTACCTTTGTGATACATTTTTGTATTATAGACATATAGACAACCACGATACTTAATACAGGCATATGGCATATAAAAAAATGCTCATAACAGTCGAGTTTCGGCTTACTTAAACCTACGCAGCAGACAAACGTGTAAATTAAATAAGCGCTCCACTTGAGAGCAACACATGCACGCTGTTTGCAGAATTCATACTTCAGAAACTCTCTTTCCGAAGCTAACCGGAGCGCGACATTTCAAATCAGTCAGTCCGTTCCCGAACTTACACCCGAACACATCCTGAGCTGAATCCAAGTGAAAGTTATTAATATTAACCATTAATACGCGAATTGTAGATACATTTAAATAGTCTCATAGTACATATTAGTTTTGGGAAGTGTAAGTTTAAGATGGTGCGCAAAGGGTTGATTTTGCCGAGCCTAGTGATGTGGGCGGCGGCGGCGCTTGCGCTGTGGGCGGCCGGCGTCGGCGCCGCGCGCTACGACACCGCTACGCCGCATACGCCGCCTTACACGAAATACAAGTACATACCTTTGCGGTAAGTATGTCTTTCATTACATTATTAATTATCGTAGATGATGAACTTTGAAAATTAAATAAGCATTGATTATTATACATTACTACAATTAGTGTGAAGTTAGCCTTGACTTTGCGTCAATTTCAAATAAAGACCTATTTGGAATGTTATGTGAACGGTCGCTTCTACCACCGCATCGCTCGCGATGGTGGAAGCGGGTCATTTAACCTTCACACTCTGGAGGAAGGGGATAGGATTTTAATTTAATTCCTATTCTCTTGTGTCCTCTGTGAAATGAATGAACTCTCTAAGATGTTCTAAAGGGATGACATTAAGTTTAGGGTTTCCTAGTTATTGGTTTTTATAATGTGATTGCAGACCTCCATAGATAGGCTATGGTTATTGCTTATCACCTAGAGGGGCCTATATCAGTTTGCTACCGTCGTGGTATTTAAAATAAATAGACTAGATAATTCAGTAGCGTTATCGGTAGAACACAGTTGCATGTCTCGAATACCTTACAGCGTTTCTGACTGTATATGCGTAGGTATCTATGTTAATATGTTTAGACTGAATGATATATATGGTTTCACTGAAAATCTGCCCTGTGGCTCATTTCGTGACACCAAAGCTGAGTGCAGCCCATTTAGCGCAATCTGTTTTTATATAATGTTGTTATTTATAGTTATTATACTCGTAAGTTGCATTGTGCTAATAAAGTAAATTTTCTTTCTTTCTTTAGTATGTGTATTATTGACTTCCTTATTTGGCTAGTGTAAGTAGGTATTTGTGTAATTTGTATTCGGGCATTTATATTACGAATAGGTACTAAATTTCCTAAAACGATATAACTTTGCGAATTCCCAGATCTTCCTACGACCGCTACGACCCCGACGATTTAACTTCGTCGCCGCCCTCCGATCCTCCCGGCGGCGCCGTTGTCAGCAGTGGCGGCATGGCGCCATCCGAGCTCATATTGACGGCACTACGAACAGTGTTGGATGTCGTGCGTAATATGAATAAGAAGCGTGAGCTTGCACCGCCCAAGAACAACACGGCTATCGCGGTAAGTTACGATTTAAACGGGATAACAGACAGATTTCGATACGCCTGAGGCTAGCGAGCCTGTACTCATCACATCGGGTCAAAACGTGAGCGTAGGCTGCCCAAAAATAATTATTATTGCGATAAGAGATATCCGTTGAACGCTCTTCAAGGATCAAAGATCCAGATTTTACTAACCAACACCATTGGACACCGGCACAGTAAGGGCCTTAACACACTTGCGATTTACGCCGCGCGTACGCTTCGCTTTAAAATCGATTGTAAATCGCAAGTGTGATAAGGCCCTAAGCCATAGAGATTCGGTCAGGCGCGGATCCAGGACTTCGTTGGGGGGCATTGACCTATGATATGGTATGATTTTACACTCAAACGAGTACCTAGGCATATCTAAGTCCAGTGTCAGGGAGGGGCAAGCGCCTGGATTCTGTTCATTGTTCTTCCGTTCACTATTCATCCTTATTTCTCAGGAGTGCACACGTGTCTAGCACAAAGTATTTCAGCCACATGGTGAATCTAGGTCACCAACGGTACCCACTGAACTGGGTGACCGAGTGCCGGCGCTAACTACTTCAGCCCCTTATTTGTGGAAGGCGTAGCAACTGTCGTTGGCACACTCCTGTTAATTACGGTAACACTCGAGTGCTAAACGGGAGTTTAGAGACTGATTCGTGACAGAAATTAGCGCAATCTGTAGTAGAAAATTTTCAAGCGTAATGATGTGGATCGTCATAGCGTCATTATTGAATCGGACGTATTGGACAACTGTACACATATTATTTACGAAACCTATTTTACGAATACGCCTATGTCCAGCAGTGGACTGAAATAAGCTGATGGTGTACCTAAGTATGTGCCTGTGCTTTGGTGCTTACATTTTGGGACAGAACTTTTCGATAATTTAATGTCTAAAAACCTTAGGCGATCTTTTTTAAAACTTGATCGTGCGACTTGCGAGTTCAGAAATTAATATATTCTTGGGTCGTCCAATTCGTTTACTGTCAAGTTCTTAAAGTCGTCCCATTCTGGTTTTGACACCCACTTTTATTGATCAAATTTGTTGTTTGTCTTTTTCTTATCCAGGCGCATTGCTTTTTCATCTTATTTAGTCTTATTATAAGTCCGTAGACAACTAATACTTGAACAAACTGATCAGTTATTGAACATGCCCAATGATGATAAAAACGAACAAAATATGAAAAAATAAAAATTCTCTGTGACCAAAAACGACTAAAGCTACTGACGTAATTGACAGATGCAGAATTCTTGACGAAAGCAAATTGGGACGATCCAAGGGCCAACGAGAGTACCTATAGGTACCCGATCGAAATCTTGTAAACCTGAAAAGCCTAGCCCGCGTTGAGTGTACCTATAGGTACCAATTAAATATCTATTTTATTGCCGCAAAAAAAAAACGCCTGTACAATTTGAACGGGCAATGTTTTCCACAGATCTGTCTTAACGAAGGCTTTGTGGAAAGAGAATTGTAGAAACAAAGCCTCTCCCTCCTTTGTCAGCCTCCATAGCGTAGTTGGTTGGACTCGGCCTATGAAGCTGGAAGTCCCGGGTTCGAAACCCGGTAAAGACATATCTTTGTGTTTTAATCACAGAAATGTGCTCCTTAGTCAGGGTTATACACGCATTGGTACAATTACATAATTGAAACACACCCCACCCTATATACATATACAGGGTGTAATCGTTAAGTGTGGCCAGGCCATAATTCCGTAAATATAACAGATATCAGAAAACTTCCAACTGATATCGAAAGTGCGTTACCCAACGAGTAAAATTGCATTAATAACTTTTTCTAAATAGATGGAGTAATATTAAAAATACTAAGTTAAAACGCTCCCATACATTTAGTATGAGGACTAGCCTTAAAAAATGTCGGGTGTCATAACAGATAAAACTGTTAGAGATTCGTTATTTGTACGAATACATTATAATAAAATAATAATACTACCGTGTATGAAATAATTAATCTAACATTTATTCTTAAATAAAAAAATATTCCTTTTAAACTACTCTTTGAATGAACGGTTACGTACTAAAGGTATGGAAGGGTTTGAAGTTAATATTTGAGATATTTCTGATTTTATTTCAAAAAAGTTATTAGTGTAATTTTACTCGTTGGGTAACGTACTTTCGATATCAGTTAGAAGTTTTCTAGTATCTGCTATATGTCCGGAATTATGGCCTGGCAACACTTAACGATTACACCCTGTACCCTGTGGTGGGCTTGAGTAACCGGAAAGACTTTAAAAATGCATTTTTATGTTAAAATAAAATATTATTTGACAAATGTCATTTTCGGACAAAAAAAAATTGTTACAACTTTTTTTGTGTTATTTTCAATTTTTTTATAATTGTAAGAAAAAACTTTTTTTAAGGGAACTTTAATTTTTTTAGTTGAACATGTTTCACAAACTTTTCTTATTTCTCTAACTTTAATCAGTGACTATGTCAAGATGAAAACTATTAGTGTAAGAATTAGTGGAAGAGTTTTAATCGTGCAAGTATATTTCAGTGACTTACGATGAAAATATTTTTTTGAAAAACATCATTATCTCTGAAACCAAGCCGAATCCAGAAAAGTTCATGTAAATAAATAAATAAATAAATATCTTGGGACATCTTACACAAATCGACCTAGTCCCACGGTAAGCTCAATTAAGGCTTGTGATGTGGGCACCAGGCGACGATATACAGGGTGGTCCAAACCTTGACGTCAAAAAATTTTTTTTAGGTTCCCTACGTCATGGGCTATCAGAATATACCCCATGTATGTTAGCCGATTTTTTGTAGTTTTCGAGTTATGAATTTTTGAAAATTTTTTTTGAGAAATTCTGGTATGAAGAAATTTATTGATAAAAAAAACTATTGGTTTTTTTAATATTTTCTTTTTGTAAAAGTATTACTACAAATAAATATATATATTTGATACAAGTAGGACAAAAATAACAAATTCAATTTTTTACGTTAAAAACGCATCAAAATAGCATTAATGTAAGTAAATAAAAAAAAATAAAACATATCTCAAGGATTTTTGGCAATCTAAGGACTGCCCTAGACCTTAAACCTTCGTAAAAGCGAAAAAAAAGTGATACTTAATGATGAGGATTTTTCGGAGTAGTCGGTCAATTAAACTTTAAAAAAAGCTTCTAAATTTTTAATTTAAAAATAAGTAAAATTTCGTCTGTTTTGTTGTTTTTATCAATAAACAAAGACAGAAAATAGCACAAAAACTCAATTTGTGTACCTAGTTCTTCAAGTAATTTTTTACTACTTTAAAATTTTAAGCTATTTTAAGTTTATTTGACCGACTACTCCGAAAAATCCTCATCATTAAGTATTACTTTTTTTGCTTTTACGAAGGCTCAAGGTCTAGGGCGGTCTTTAGAATACGAAAATTCCTTGGGATATGTTTTATTTTTTTATTTACGTATATTAATGCTAATTTGATGCGTTTTTAGCGTAAAATTTTGAATTTGGTATTTTTTTATCCTACTTGTATCAAAGTGAGGACGCTAATTTGTTTGTCAGTAAATGCTTTATTTGTAGTTATACTTTTACAAAAATAAACTAGTTAAACAACCCAATAGTTTTTTTTATTAATAAATTTCTTCATTCCAGAATTACGCAGAAAAAAAAATTATAAAATTCATAACTCGGAAACTACAAAAAATCGGCTAACATACAGGTATATTCTGATAGCTCATGGCGTGAGGAATCTAAAAAAAAATTTTGACATCAAGGTTTGGACCACCCCGTATATAATAGATAGATATATATAGATACTTAAATACATAGACAGCCATGACCAAGGAACAAATATTTGTGATAAATAAATACAAAAATAATGCCCTCGCCGGGATTCGAACCATATGACATTATAGTCCCAAATTGTAGTCAGAAATACACCCTTCAAGTTTGTCGGGTTACTTAAGCCCGCCCTGTATAATAACATCGCTTATATCATCACTTATAATATATCATCGCTTAGTAAACACAACCAATAGGTACCTATGAGCTTACTGTGAGACTACTAAGATCAATTTGTTTGAATATTTATATTTATTTAGTTAATGCAACGTATTACACTTGCAGCAACGGCGGAGAAGAGTAAACAGCACTAGTGTAAGCGGACGAGGCTTTGACGACTATTACGACGAGCATCACCACTACGAGACTACCACGACCACCACCCCCAAGCCCATGAAGCAGGGCCGTTACACAGACCCATGGGCTGGCTACTACGACTGGATCATCAACGAGGGCTCCTTCAAATTCTGGAGTGTTTTCCAGGTGAGGATATAATATCTTATCTTTTTCAATATAAGGAAGAAGTCTTCAGAAGACTTAGGAGTAGGATGAAAATATCGACTTTTTATCACCAACATGACGCTCTAGCATAGGTGATTTTACATGAGTTGAGGTGATTGATTACTAGTGATCGGATTAGGTAGTGCCATTTCGGGTGAATGACCTTAAACATTATACTTAACATGGATAAGCCTCGGGATTCTGGGACTTATATTTTTTTACAGAACATTTTCTTGTTATGTCATAAATTGAAGAAACATGAAAAAATCAAAGGATTTTGTAATTGTGAATACATCTTTTATTTGATGTTTTTATAGCTGCTACTAACAGTAGTAGAAGCAAAACAATTATTAAAGAGAACTTTATGACTGCTCTACTTTAGACCAGCAGAATCTCAGTCCAGTTAGAACGAAATCAAAGTCCAGTGAGATCGGCCAAAAGAGTCCCAATAAAAGCGTCTCAAAGTCCGGTAAAGAAGTAAAAATGATGGATTAAACCAATCATTTAACTACGAGTATGAAATTAACAACTATAAAAACATTAATAAAGCACACATATAACAAAATTAGCTATTGTGGTAAAATACCCTTAAAACCATGTTCGATTAGTAAAATTAGACTAATTTTTATCAATCTCAAACGTGAAAGTAAACCAAATAACTATAAAATTGTAAATTTTCGAACAAAAATTTTACTTTTCATATTAAATGTCGGGCTTAGAAGTTATGTCCACACTAAGATAACGTACCGAAGTCCCGCAAAATGGCACTACCTAATCCGATCACTGTTGATTACACACAAATACAGAATTAATTGCATACAATTTAGAGAATAAATGAATGACTCAATGTAACTTGCGTCAAATTATTGAAGCAAATTCCTTGAACAATTTTTTGGTCGATCTTACAGTTGGAATATTGGAATTGCTATTAGTATAAAAAAGAACACTAATTTCTAATTCGCTCAACTCTCGTGGCCTATAGCCACCCTAATAAAATGTGTTAGCCAGTAAGCAACACTGTCAATCTGAAAGCTTATAATATGATATTATTAAATTATACAGCACCATAATTGAATTTCTCAAATTGATTGGGTAGTGTACTCAAAGGTACTAAAGGTAGTGTCGCTTATGTGACGTATCGATTGAATGCCCCAATATTAATAAATCTCCACTCTCGACATTCAACTATACATACATACAGGGTGAACGATATGAAGTGTTACCAAGTAGATTTTATTAAGTCTAGTGTCAAAGTAATAGCGGCTTATTATCGGAAATAAGTATGTTTTGGACACCGCATTGAAGTCTTAGGCAAACAAACATTTGGGTTGTAGACCGCAAACATAAGAACGAAACTGAGCTTCGGCTTATAAACATAGTAAGAAACAAAAATGGTTGAAACCCGAATTTCACGTGTCATTTCTCCAGTGCATTGAGTTTCGGCCTTTTTATCTAGACTATTTTGAAGAGAAAGGTGAGAGCAATTAAACATGCTAATATAAATGCAATGAAGAAAGCAATCGTATTTTACTGGCACATACCACTACCCAGTAGTCACAAACGTGCTGCGAGCAAATATTTTTTTACTATTTAAAGACCATAGTCAATGTAAAGTGTAGTATATTGACTAAAAGTAAATTTTATCACAAAATGTAATATTTTTCCTCTTATTTTTTTCTTAATTATACCTAGTAATAAATTGTTGCAACTAAAAAATCGCAGTCATTTGAAATTGGTAACACTTCATATCTTTCACCCTGTACCTTCATAAACTATGCTTATCGGTTTTGGGCTATTTTTATGTGTTTATTAGGTATGGTATGTTCTCAATAAACAGATGTGGAGTATTACATATTTATTTAAATTTGAAGCTAGCTCGAATTATTTAGTCATAGTTTCGACCTCTAAACCACCGTAGCGCAACGTAGCGAGAAAATATTATTGTTAATTACTTCGTGTGAAAAAATGACGATTACCTACGTAGTTACGTACTGGGCAAAAAGGTGTAACGAGGGACGTCGTGTAGTCATAACATTGACATAGTTTTAATGTTTGTCCGGCATGGGACGGCGGCCGTCACTCGTCAAGCATCGGTGCCGCGCCGGCAGCCAAGGATTCTCCGGCGGAAACCTTGCCTATGCTATATTTAACATAGGCAATCTTCATTAGTACCTACTAATTTTGTCCAAGCTATGTCGTTTGCATCGAGTTTTCTGTAGAATTTTAAGTAGGAAACTGACCTCATTGCAACATTTTGGTAATAGGTATAAGATACCAAAACTGTCACAACATGCGATACGGGGATACCTAAAAACGAACAAGCGTACTTTCGTAAATGTACATACTTCTTTTTCTACCTAACATTATCCCGTACTTTGTCAGGGTTCGCTTTCCTACTTCCTTTTCTCCACTTATTTCTCCAATTATATGGGCCTTCACGACATTCAGCCATCGCTTTTTTGTCAGAGTTTATTTATTCGTATTCATAGTCTGAAATGCTTCAGCTTCAAGTCAAGCTACTAACGTGCTTTATCCGAAAGGTCACTGCGAGACGTCTTAATAGCGTCGAGCAATTTGTCATCTGTTTGATTGTTCCGTGACATTGTTTTTGCTTAGGCGTTAGGAGGTCATATCGTAATACTCGGACAAGACAGCAAACATACCTTATCCTCGAAGGCTTTTGATACTTTGTTTGTTGAGGAAAAAAATAACGAGTTTTTTTCTTTTTCAGCTTTTCACTGCGGCTCTTCTATTGTACGCGTGCTTCTCAGCCATTTATTATGCGAAATTCAACCCTATTCTGCCAGACTACGACAGAGAATACGACGACTACTTTTTGGAGAGGACAGTAGGGAGACAAGCAAGAAGTTTGGACTCTATGGAATCATGGGAACTACCCTCTGGACTAAGTTGGATAAATCCGAGGACCTTCCAATTCATTTTAGATGCTATTTCAGCTTACGAGAAATATAATTAAAAAAAGAATAACAAAAATAGACGACCAGTAGGAAAATTAACTACACTCAATGCAAAAGAAAAGTAACCGAATTGAAAGGTTAACCTTTTTAATTAGTAAATTCATGTGATGATGGGTGAATGTGAGTTAGTAAAATAATAAGTTAAACCTTGAAACTCTGCAACGACGGCAAAAATAATAGGTTTTATTAGGGTTCCGTAGCCAAAATGGCAAAAACGGAACCCTTATAGATTCGTCATGTCCGTCTGTCCGTCTGTCCGTCTGTCACAGCCAATTTACTCGGAAACTATAAATGCTACAGTAACGAATTTTGGTAAGGATATGTGTTGTATGAACCGCTACAGGAATGTGATACTAAATTGTAAAAAAAACCATTGGGGTGGGGGCCCTCCATACATGTAACTGAGGGATATAATTTTTTTTTTAGTTGTACATAAGCGTGTGGGGTATTAATAGAAAGGTTTTTGAAAATGATATGAAGGTTTATACATCACATTTTTATTTAAGCAAATCGTTTTCGAGATATCAGGTCTCAAAGTCTGAAAAATGTGTCCCCCCCCCTCTATTTTTTAAACTACGCGATATAAAATTCTGAAAAAAATATATGTTATGCACATTAATAAACTCTGTCAACGATTTTTGGTTTGATAAAATTATCTCCTATAGTTTTTGAGGTAGGTTGATTTAACTGTATTTTTTTAATAATAAATTGATAATGGTACGGAACCCTTTGCGCGCGAGTCCGACTCGCACTTGGCCGGTTTTTTTTTTTGGTAATTTAGTTTTATGCCCTTGTTGCTTTGTGACGAGTTAAATATGCTGACTCTGTAATTAAATTTATACAGTGTGTAAGTCTAATACGGGCGATCAATTCAACCAGGCATGGGATGCATTAGTGTAATCATGGATTACAAGGTTTTTTTAAAGTTACTCTTAATTATGACCCCACAGAATTTTTTTAAGATTATCGGAGCAGCAATGTAGGTACGAACATTTGTTATTGTTGATATGGCAATTATGTCATCTGCTTTTGAAATTAGCTGTCATCGAGTGCTTAACTCGCGTATGTTGCTCTACATTGCGCGCCGAATTATTTTGTATGGAAAATTTTGTTGCTCTAATTTTAAGTAAAAGTTATTTGAATGTACTTATTATGTCGTAAACTAACACCCGTTAAGAGCTTCGCCCGTATTAGACTTACACCCTGTATAGTTACATTTACATTGGCGTGATTTGACGGAACTTATAATAAACTTTAGATGTGATAGACATGGAATAGATCTATCGCTACAGGCGAATTAAGATGATGTATTTATTACGTATTTAGTCAGTACGTAAGCATTTGTGTAAGTTCTTTTTGAATCGGGCCTAAATAATGTATAATAGATATAGTGAAAAATAGGAAAATTTTACGCTAGTTAATTAAGAAATACTTTGCTCAATTTTAGTTCCTATACCTATTTTTCTTGTGTACCTATTACTTAAACCTGACAGTAATAAATAAGATGACAAACAAAATCTGTAATATTATTTTAAAACTTACTGTATTTGTAATAATGAAATGCTATAATATAAAATAATGAGCAGTTAAAGTAAAATATGGAAGAGTAAAATATGAATTTCCTGTAGCCGCAACTTTTATGTGATGTAACGCCCGCATTGCTTATTGGAAATAAAGGACTAAAGGTTTAACGGCTCTAAACCTTACCTGTAAAGTGTACTTCACATTGCCGCATTATGATTTTTTAATGTGCCTATTGTTTTTTTTAAGACACTATTTGAGCTTTATAATAATGTGATGAAAATGTTAATATCATCGAAGATATAGTAATATAAACGTGTATACAAGTTAAATATCGACGGCCCCTACGTAAGTTGTCGTAACTTGAAATTTGGGATTTTTATTTTATTTCATAAAACATCATATCTTTTAGCAATGTTTCCATTCCACGAAGAAAAAATTAAAAAAACGTATTACAAATAGGTTTTTGACACCCGAAAACTATCGTATCTTAAAAAAGCACCGTCGTAAACTGTAGTAAGTGTACTTACGACAGTTAATACGGGGCGGCCACCCGCGCTCGCGCAGCGTAAGTGCCAGTTACGATCTTATACGCGGTGGAGCAGAGGTTTTTCGTAAGTGATCATGTTTTACCAAAAACTAACAACTACATGAGACAAAAATGGATAAACGATACATTTTATTCGATAAAAGTAAGACACTGCATCTGGAACAAACTCAAACTACCTGCAAGACCAAAATTAATTTTCGAAACAGCCGTTGGAGTTAAAAGAAAAAGTGGTCCGAGATGAAATAAAAGACGCTTCATAAATAAAAATGATTTAAAACCACTAAGCAAAGTTGGCAATCTATTGGATTTCACTCAGAAATCAGGTGCGAATATAGTATCAATTTTGATTTTTTTTAATAATACCGGTGAATACTGTAGTATGTTACCACTTACCACAACTTACTTCGGAGTTTAAGATCGGTGTTTTGTCTTAAGTTTAACATACTACTATTTACGTTGGATTTTATTTATTTTTTTGTGTTGTATGTGTACTTGAGACATTTTTCGTCGGAAATTGTTTTTAAATTTCTATTGTAAGTGATATTTGAGACAGTATGCGCCGGATCAAATACAGAGTTACTACACTTTACAATTATAATGTTTGCGTATTTCAATAATTTCTGCTCATGATACAGGTTCGCCGCTTCCTTTTGAACCAAACGATAAAGAAATGCAGAATTCATTGTTATAAAATGGCATTTTTTGTGATAGTGTCGAAGACAAAACAATCATATCACTTTCATTATTAAATATTGCAGCAGTTGTTGGGTTCAGTCACGAGTATTTAGTCATCAGACATCAGTGAAATCATCGTCTGCAGATCGCCGATTTCACTGATGACTAAATGAAATCGCCAACAGCTGCAGTATCTAATCATGAAAGCAATATGACTGTTCTTTAAGATTACAATTACGTTGAAAAACACTTAATATTGATCTCATATGATGTAGTTGAAGTTGAAGGCATTTTTGTTAACTGATTTTTTTTATGTCTTTGCACTGTGAGAGAAGTCATTAATCTGCCATGTCTATGATTATAATTTCAAAATTACGTTTCTAATGCTGAATGACAGACTGTTTTTATGTACTAAGTGTACAAAATTATAATTAAACGGTTAAACTTGGTAAATGGTGGTCTTGCGCCGGCACTGATGTCATGTCCGACTGCAGGTTTGTGTCACCGAACACTACGTAACAAATGATAAGTACACGAAGTCACTGTGTGCACAACACAATCATTTTTAGCTTGGAGATTACCGGCTTCCATGCCGCCGGCTCTGTCCAGCCCCCATCCCGATTGAAATTAATCTTAATCGCTCTGTATATCTTCCGTGGCAGGTAGCATCTTTACCATACCAGCATCCTCGCTTTATCAAAGCGTTTAAGAAATACAACGCCTATATCGTACCACAGCCGAGTTGTCTATCCCCCTTTCCTTGACACTCCATATTTGATCCGAGTCTAGACTCATTACTTCGTTCCTTACCGAAGTCGTACAGTATCTCATAAACACCCGAGCTGCCAAGTGAATTCCCGTCCTTTGGAGAGCATAAAAAATACTCATTTTGGTATGAGGACGCAAAATGGTCTTAATGATAAACCTCCGGCGTAATAGGCGTCCAATTTCGTATGTCACTCCTTTAATATGAGGCAAGAATACTGGTACCCTCTCTACTGTGTGGTGATTTCGAAACGTCTCTGAGCTCCTTGTACGCTGACTTTGTCACCAACCATATCTGTTCCTCTCCAAGCTCTCCAACGTCTCGTCTCGTCTGACATGTTGCAACATTTGTAATAATTTAGATAACAGGAGGTAATAGGATATCTCCTATTACCTCCTGTTGTCCTGTGTCCATCAGTGAACTGCAATAGGCGAATGATGTGATGTGAATAAACGATATAAACTCATTTCGCATGTATTGTGAATCAAAGAACCGCGAGAAAAAGTTTGCGAGATAATGGTATAAGCCAGTTAGCAGGTAGCTTTTCTATAGACTTTTTGTGACAAACGATCATTCTGACCTAGCATTACTAACCCATCAAGAAAACGAAATGTGCCATCCACCTATCTCTTAAATGTGGAATTTATTCTGGGATGCAATTATTAAGATCGGTAAGTAACACATCAACAACTCTATCAGGAATTATAGCAAAAACGTCATCCATATTTCGTAACCAGCATCTCGGCCTATTCGGACAACTCTCGAATGCCCTCTGCTCAAATTTATACATGAAAATATTGACCAGTACCAGAACTACAACATTATAAGAGAACTTTTTGCTTCAATTTACGAATAATACTCCCCTCGCCAAACGAAATAGCAACTATTCAGGAAATGTTCGATGAATTTCATGTACACATAGGTAGGTCGTTACGAGCTACAATATCTTTAGTTAGTTTTATGGGTCAATCAACTTTTTTCTGTCTGTTATTGTCATGGTTACGGTTGCCTGAGTCACGCTAGTTTTATGCAAAATTATGACACTTAAACCATGCAAACATGCATGTAGTACATGTTTGTAGGTGACCCATAAAGGAACGGACTTACCAACACCAGAATAATGCATGTTTCCATAGTTCAAATAGCATAATCTTGCATAAAATCAGCGTGACTCAGGCGAACGCAACCATGGCAATAACATACAGAAAAAAGTTGATACACCCTAATAGTTTCCAGTAGGTACTCGCAAACGATGAAGCTACATCAAACTCAACTAAATAATCTCGTCTCCATTCAACACGACATTTTCCAGAAAATGTACAAAAATACTGTCCCTGATCTATTTTTCATAATAAAACACACAAAAAACTATTCACCTGCTTAATTTTCCCAAAATATTCCATCAGGGTTCCATAAAATTCCTATTAAATTGTTTGTTAAATGGCATAATATAGTAACTAACAAAAAGTTTTTATAACGTTTCCGCAAAATAATGTAGTAAATAACAGATACGACAAAACTTACACGCATAATTCCGACGTATCTCGTAGTATGTATAACTTACGATCAAAGACCATTTATGACCATCAGCGTAAAGTGAAGTTAGTAATACATACCACAATTTTACGATTCTTTTCTCCGTCATATACTATCGTAAGTGCAATTCCGGCAAAAATATGAAATATATCAAAAAAGTAATTATATCACTATAAAGACAGTATCTTTATTAATGTGTATGCCAATTTTCAAAGCAATTCGTTGAACTATGTGACCACCATACACATTTAAAACTTTAAAGTGCTCTCCTGTAAACTTGTCATTTTCAACTTACGACAACTTACGTAGGGGCCGTCGATATATTTGATGTCGTTATTAATTTGTTGCAAATGCAGAGTGCAATATGCACTTACAACATTTATGTAGGGTAAAATATATAGAAGAAAAGAAAGCATTTGTGCGTATTATGCTCGGAAAAAGTGCTACCTATCCTTACAATTTATAGCCTACTGCGAATTAGGCTATAACAAGTTAGAATGGAGAGGACTTTGACTATCTAAAAATATAATGGTAGATCAGGAACTGGGATCAAAGGTAGGTGGCTATAAAGCCGTTATGGTATTCGCTGCTCTACATCTAATGAAGCTCCTAGCGTGTGGGCTCTATAGATCGTTTAAACTTGTAATGTAAATATGGTCGAGAATAAAGGGTAACCTAGCTGAATACAATTAGGTGTCAGAATGTGAGTAATGTGAAGCAAGTGAGTGTTTAGCCATTGTAATCGCGATGCGTCGGTATGCGCGCGGCCTAGCCGCGGTCCCGGGTTCGACGGCCGCGCGCGCAGGCTCTAGCTAGGATATGCACAGGACGTCGCCATTACGCTCCCTCCTGCTTTGCCAGCTATAACTACCTCACTATAATTTATACTCGTGCAATCATAATTGGTAGGTATATGGCTGTAATATGTAAATGGACGGCTTTGGGTTCTTATTTTTTAACGTTTCGTGTTGGGTCAAGGGTTCAAGAATTTTTATTACCTTTAGCAATGACTTAGTAGGTATACTTGTAAACTATAGTGAAAGATATTTACTTAATATTGTTTATTGTTAGTAGTCATTCTTATCCCATACCAATATAAATTTCTAAAGAAGTTAGCTAGTTTTAATTATTTTATTTATGTTATTTATTCTGCATGTCAGCCAAAATTACCTAAGAAATATAATAAGACGTGGCGGTTTCATAAGTAATGTAGGTACTTTAGTAGCGCAAAAGTATATTTGAATGGAACGATTTTTTTCTTGTTTTGCATACCTAGGTATAATAGTACCCTCAAATGATACCCACAATTTGTTCAATAAAAAAAATACGGGTATCGGGTACGGCGAATTTCACTATGGAGACGACCAAGAAACTGTAAAAAAACTCTTAATTTAGGGTAACTGGTCCTTGATTCTGATCCTTAGTTAAGTCTCAATGAACTGATAACTAGGAGAGTTAGTCTCAGATTTTTATGACGCACAATTGTCAGAAGATTGAATTAAATATATATTATATGGATATTAAACATCAATAAAACCTATTTATGAGATGTCTTTGTTTTACAAGTTAGAAAAAATATGTATCTATTAATACACGTATTTTATTTTTTTTATAATGAGGTGAGGGGGTAGGATAGTTACTATATACGCAAAACACGAAATAATCTGTTCCATTAAAATATAACTATTTATAAAAAATAATTATTCTTTTTTTTCATCAAAAAATTATAGTGGCGGATGCTGAATTTTTGTATAACACTGGTACTAATGACGAGACCCATCATCAGAAAAAAATAGCTCTAAACTAAAAGCTGATAAGGTACAAGATGCTCTCTTATCCTGCCACGGCCCGGCTTTTCAAAAATGATATGTTGGGCTAGATATTTTGGATTTGTGGCTATTTTAAATATTTGAAATAATATCAGTGGCCTATTTCACCATAATTACAAATGTTAGAGTTGTAAAATATCACTGTTAGTGGCGTCACAGGCCTTCGTAGACTACGGCTACTGCTTACTATCGGACGGTCCGTGTTCTTGTTCGCCACCAACATAAACTTATTACTAATAACGATATTACATCGTTAATAAACTTCTTTTTATTTTTGGAAAGTCGTGACATTGTCACTTAGGCTTAGAACAATACAATTTTTTTTATTTATTTTATTTTGTTTAGGATCACCAACAGATAATTTTCGTTAATTCTTGACGTGAGATTCGACCTGTGTCAGAATTTCGCTACAATTGTCGTGTTTTTTGTGACAATCGTAATTTTGCTTCGCAAACAAGTAAGTATTTATTGTTGATTTTTTTAAGTTCTTCCTAAAATATTCATGTCAGTGGCAAACAACCACACGGCCCGTCCGGTCGTAAGTGGTAACCGTAGCCTACGGACGCCTGCAATAGGAGAAACTGTAATTTTACAATTATAGCACCTGTCACTATGGTGAAATAGGAGCCGCCTACGTTTTTGACATTCATACATTAAATGTTTAAATGAATAAGTAAGGCAGAGTTGGGCAAAAAGTAATATGATTACTTCTGTAAAAGTAATCAGAAGGAGTAATCATATCACTTTTTGCCCAACTCTGAAGTAAGGTAAGGTGGGGTAAGATGAAACGGTTTTTTAATGGGGTAAGAAAAAAGCTACCAACAGACGCCTGTGCCAGAACCACTTTTTGTCTTACCCCATTAAAAAACCGTTTCATCTTACCATGCCTTACCTACCTTATTTTAATATAATTGTGTTTTAAATATCTAAATGAAATAATTGTAATAGTAAACCAGGCCAACACAGGTATCTACTAAGATATTAACCTAGATAGAAAAAAATAGGTTTAAACAAGATTATTAAATTCTTTCGTTCGTAAGAAAAAAAACAGTGGAAAGTGTTGCGAATATGTGATTTTTTTAACTGTCTTGAAATGAAAACAATGTGTCGCTGTCGGTTAATTCAATAACTACTTTTTAATCACTAGCAATATACACTGTATAGTGTATACTCATTGAAAAACAAACCTTATTTTATGTAGTGTTTTGAAAAAAAAATTTCTTTAATTTGCATTGTACCTACATTTAATTATGTATATGTAGAAAGTTCATATAAGTATTAAAATTAAAATAAAAAAGTGGAGGTCCTCAAAGCATCGGACCGATAAATCCGGTATTGTACCGTGGTTGATTAGAGAAAATGGAGATATTGGAGATCAATACATTATTGACGCCATTTCCATAATGAAATATGGTATTTACGAGTAGACGACCTAAAGTCATCAAAAAAAATGTTTAGATATTTCAAATTTTTACGAATGAAAATACAATATAAAAATAAAAACTATTATTTTTATTTACAAACTTGTAAGTACGTATATCAGTAGACAACGCCAAACTACTATAACTTTGCGGCAATGTTTAATAAATAACTAGTTTATGGCGAGGCAAGTGCTACGGTTAGACATAGGAACCGTATGTTTAGAAGATAGCGATCATTGAAAGATCAATTAAGCTATCTCACGCCGCCGGCGACCACAGCACAGTTTCTGAACTGCTTTGCGGTTTGCTGTCCATTGCCCGCATTCATCTTTTGCGCTACAATTACTTTATTTTTATATAGGTGTATCGGAATAACCGAAATAATTGAAAGACAACCTGTTTTATGTAAGCGCTTATGTGAGCGGAATGTCTTCTCGCTTCGGTCGGGTTGTCACGCCAGTTCAACGCTCAAGTGCAACTCGGGCGCACATCGAACGAGTCCGTAGCGGTGCGCGGCTGCGCGGTTCTATGCGCTAATGTTCCAGATTCGATTTCCGAACAGGACTATTATTTCTGACTGAAAAGGATTTTTAACTAGTTCGCGATTGTTTTACGAGTAGGCGACGGAACTCTGAGTGAAGTGATTGGTTGAGACGTTTCGTTTAAATGAAATTGCGGTAAACGTGTGGTGCTGTTTTTTTCGGATAATACAAAGGTAAACAATTATATTTATGAACTTTTGGGACACTTAACTGAAGAAGCTGAAAACAATTTCATTCATAAATAGACATTGCGATTAGTTTTAAGTTGCAAAAAGTCTCATTGAAAAAGCAGTTCGCATTCACCTTCAAAAGACATCAACGAGCAATATACAGTTAACTTAGGCGCTGAAACTGAAAACTTTTTTTTTGTACTTACGACATCAAAATACGAAAGCTTCGCCGGTATGGTTATTTACTCAGGCTATAGAGTACTTACCACTTTGTAATACATTTTTCGCAGTAAGGTAACGGTATTATCAGGTGAATAGTATTGAGTACCTACTGAGTCATGAGACAGGTGCCTTTATGTGTGTATCCTAAAATTACACAGTCCATTACTTATTCATATTTTACAGACAAACGGGTCTTAATCGCGTAAACTTACGTTTAATTATATCCTGACGTTTCGGGCATGACGTTACACCCGTGGTCGCAGGCAGACTCACCTTCAGAGAGGCAGAGTCTGCCTGCGACCACGGGTGTAACGTCATGCCCGAAACGTCAGGATATAATTAAACGTAAGTTTACGCGATTAAGACCCGTTTGTCTGTAAAATATGAGTGATAATCGTGAAAGTTTAAATCAATCCATTACTTATTGTTAAGTAAGTACATAGGTATTAGCATTTATATAAGTAATAACAGTTAGCTAAATATATTATGAGTATCAATTTGTACATTAATCTGCTTATGAATCGACTTGCATAAAAGCTCACAGCGCATGGTAAATTTTGGAAACCAGGACTATGGCTTTGGCATGAATTACGAGAAAAGTTCTGATTATTTCTGAAAAGTAATCCGGTTACCTCTTCCGATTACGATGTAATTTACAGAAGTAATCAGCGACCCTACCGCGAAAAACTAAATTCGTAAATTTCGAGGATTTGTCTCTCGCACTCTAATGACGCCTTCGTTTGAGTGACAGAGAATAGTTATTTGTTATACAAGGGTGCAAAGTTGTATTTTACCCGCGAGTATGAAATTGAAACACGAGCAAGCGAAAGGATTCTATAGTTGAACCACGAGCGAAGCGAGTGGTTCTAAAATAGAATCCTGAGCAGCGAGTGTTTTAACATACGAGAAGTAAAATACATTTGCACCCGTGTGTAACACAAAACTTTTCCCCTCACTATGGCGAGGAAACTCAAAAAAGGTAATTATTTGTTCACATTACAATCATCATTATCATAGATCATCGTTAGTGATAATAATTTTCCAAATGCATCATGTATTTAATGCAAGATTTTGTCGCAGTAAACTTACCACGAAAAAGTAAACGCAGCACGATTTTAACACATTCCTGTAGTTGCACACCAACGCCAATGCATTATTAAATCATTCTCATTCATTATTTTTACAAAATTATAACAGAACACCCTGAAAGTTGTTTAGTTTACTATTTTTATGCGTGTTCGAGTCGGTAAATAAAGATTATAACCTATAATATTCTTTGACAATGTTGACGTTGACATTTTCTGCGTTTTGTGATTGCATCTAGTCATCTTATCATCATTCACTAAAACAATTGTTACTTATGGAATTTTAGGATTTATATGTTAAAATCATCATATTATATAAAGGTTTGTATTTTACACTAAATTCTCAAACAAATTATTTAATTATCATTAATATGGAACAATTTCCATGAGCATTTTACGTTTTGTTATTCCAAAACCAAGATCATTACTTTGCCACACAAGTGAATAATATGCGTTTTTACACGTTCGTATTAAAGGATAAACGAGCACTTTACGAGCTAGTGAGGGGAAAAAATCCTCGAAATTTACGAATTTTGATTTTCGCGGTAGTAGGCCAGATACTATTTGCCCAACTCTGTTCTATGACGATCAATTCCCTTTTTTTTCAGAAGTCCACCCAAAATAATTATATTATAAACTGAATAGTAGCTAGATCGATTTTTATTCATTTCTAGTTGTAGATGGTAATTGAAACTTTATTATTCATAATCATTGGGATTAACAGCATTCTTCGTAAATACGAGTAGGTACTAGGTACTATAATTAGCATTATAGGTGTAAACGGGTACTGAATAGTGATTAGTCTGCTCTGGCTTTAGACCAATAAATATGTGACGAAATTCTGCATATTTGAGTCATCTGTCACATGTGTTTTCAAAATGTGAGCTAAAACATATCCCGTTAAGTTTTAACGAACAGGTTGATTAAGCACCGACACCGTCGATGCGTGGTTGTACTAAAACGTAGCTGTAAATTTTTGAATGTTAAATTCCACATGACATTGCGTACTATGTCGTAGACATACATCGTAATGGTGTGAATAACATAATATTATTTGAAAATAGTTAAATTGTGTCGTGTATCTACAACACCATTATGAAAAACCATGCCCGCTTTATATGAATGCTTAGTAAAAAAGGGTTTTAACTGCATTTCTAAGTGTTTATACAATTAGGTACTAAGTTAGCGATAAATGTGTCAGTTACTGGCCTACTACCGCGAAAATCGAAATTCGTCAATTTCGAAAATTTTTCTCTGTCACTCCAATGAAGCCACAAAAGAACAAATCCTCGATATTTGCGGATTTCAAAGTTCGCGGTAGAGCCGCTGTTACCTTATTTTGTTACCCACTTTTGTAATGATACTAATAATACACATTTCCATTATTGATTGTTTATTTTCAATTAAGACTTTGTTGATTGTGTATTTTCTTTAAGCACATTATTTTATACCAAATTTTATGTTACATTTATGTGTTATAATGTTACTCGTATAGTTTGCATGACTAACTTTCGTAACACAATGAAAGCGATCGTGATTTTTGTTATCATTAAGCCCTTATCTATTTTTTTGCAATGAACCGATTAAGAAAAATAATAGATAAGAGTAGGTATTGATAATCATAAAAAAGAATTGGTAACAAAATAGGAAACATAACAAGTCATTAAATTTAAAAATTGATCTTAATTGAGTGCTCTCGTATTACGATTTCGCGAATTGCTTAAACGAAACGGGACTTAATCACGGCCGGGCCGTAACGACAGTCCTAAAGGTGAGGGAAAAATGCGTACACGGTTAAATCCCGTTTCACCAAAATAATAATGGACTGTCAAGTTTACACCATTACTCACAAATCATCATGTAGCTAAACAATAACACAGATACACTGAACACGGGGTACCCGACGTCGACGATATGTGGAAGGCAGTGCGTGCGACTAGCGGGACCGGTGACACACTTACTCCCGGGCGCGGGTAATGCATGCAGGGTAATAAGCATTATCTCACCGCTCCCATATTAGCATTCATTCAGAAATCATTTACCGTGTTGTTACGTCTTATTTAGTAATCGGCTATGGAGAGAGTTCTACGATCTTTCGTTTCACAATATGGAAACAACGATTAACCATTTAAAAATAGATTATTTAAATGACTGTTAGAAATAGTAGAGTATAATTAAAACAAAATATAGTACGTGCAAAATCCTTAATCCTTCGTACTTTTAAAATAAACGATTACATTCAAATTGATGTCCTTCTTCGAGTACCTATCTATTGTATTATAAAAAATACCTACATATCGAAAACAATTAATTATTCGCTTAAAATCTAACCCCCTTATTCATAAACGTTTGTTAACTTAACAAGCCACTAATAATTGTTTGTCCCTTTCGGTCTTAACAATGTGTCCATAAGAGCAAAAGGGACAAACAATTATTAGCGGCTTGTTAAGTTAACAAACGTTTATGAATAAGGGGGTAAGCGATTTTCTCGATATTTTCATCAGATAACAATCGTTGAAGTCGAATCACAAAATGTAAGCAACGGTAAACAAACAATTTGGCACACCTGCCAGTTGACAGTTGACATAAGAAACTCACAATTTTTACTTTTAGAAATGCCATCAGATTCTGGTACACCTATAATTAATATTGACAATTACGCGGCCAATCATCTGCCAATGACTTGATATGAAGTCGTAAGTCGAAGTATTTCGAGCCCCACACACCAACAACTTTATATTAAATCACAAAATTCTAAATAAAATGCACCTTCATTTGACAATATACCTACCTAGTTGGTTACTTAGTTCTGTTACCAGAGTTTTAAGTGATAAAATGTAATAAACATATTTTAATAATTATTTGTTTACATGATTCGAAAGCTTATCTCTTGTAAACTTTAAGATCATAAACTGACGTGTTGATACAAATTATGTTAAAGTAAAAGCTCTATAATTAAGCATTTTTTTGAACTAGAAATTAGCTTTCTAACATGTCTGTCTTTTTATTAAGATTACCTACTTACATATAGTCGGTCACTCTAAAATAAAGATAAACTATTTAGTTATTGTTTTTCAATTAAAGTCTTTCAAATGTAGAAAAAGGAATAGGAACTAAAATCGATCTGAAAGGTAGCGTACTTTTGACGTGTTTTTCCAACCACTTTATCCACTTCTAACATGGAGTGGTGCAGAACTACAACGATATTTTTTAATGAAAATATAGTCAAGTCTACCACTATAATATATGTAAGCTTTTAAATGATATACCTATGTAAAGTCATTAACCACCTGTCCTCATCAGTTTAATTTTCAGGGAAACCGTGGTAACAGGACTTAGTAACCGACTAGGTAGGCAATGGCGTTTCTTTTTTGGCGTGACGGCGAAAAGGTTAAAACACATCAAAGACAATATTATGACCTTCGAGAACTATTAGAAGAAAAAATATTTTAACAATTTTATTGTCATACAATGCGATGTGGTCAGATAATTCTAATAGTATTTAATTTAGTTAAGAAACAGAATTTGAATTGCGCGAGATATCTTGCTAGTAGCTAGTGTCGGCTAGCTCGGATGGTTTGCCATGTAGTTAAAATTGATATGATATCTTCAAATGGACTGTTCCACATCTAAGAAATAATGGATTTTTTTTTAATGGTTTCCAGTACAGTTAAGTTCCGTACACTTTTTTCCAGGAAAGTAATTTCGTAACTGGTCGCCATAAAATGAAATTCACTTAAGTTTTAGCTGTGATAATTCTGATAATTATTAAGGTTCCCTGTGTGTATCGAGCTTTAGTCTCACATCAAAAGATATGTCGTACAAGAATGTGTGAAACACTCCAACATAGTTTCAGTAAAAATATTACAAAATTTGGTAGGTTTTAGATAAACAACGCTATCAGCCGCCTTTCAAACGACGGAATTTTTAAAATGACGAAATGCACTGTAGTTTGAATAGTTTAAAGCATACCTATGTTTTATTTATGAAATCGTTCTTACTATTGATAACAAAGGCAGGTAAACTTGTAATTGGCCGAGTGACGTCACCTCGAGGCCAGTGCACCTCACGGATCCACCCTGGCTCTTCACCGGAGGACGATCGTGACACGAAACTCGCAATCATCATCTCGGCAGCAGGAAACGCATGCGAACACACGAACATGGCTACTTCACGGTGCTATGATCTAAGAGGTGTTTTAAGCATGAAAATTATGTAATTTGTTTGTTTTTTATACACAGCTTGATTAAGATAATCGTCAGATCTTTCGAGGAAGCGACTGGCGGTTAAATAATTGTATAGATTACTGGTGCTCAGATTATCTAATATCTATCAATATGGTTATTGATATGTTATTTAAAGAAAAATATTTGTTAGAGATGTGCAACTTTGAATATAAGTACCTTAGTAATTATGTTCATTGGAGTCACATCTCATGGGTAGTAGTATGAGTATTGTAGTTAGGAGTAGTAGACCTTGTAGTTGTAGGTATAAATAATAAATATGATAATTGATAATTATTGTACATAAACAGGTCGATCTAACAAGCCTATAAAACGAATGACGTGTCAAGATGCAAATACTCCCACGATAAGGACTATGTAATGTTGTTTAGAACAGCTATTGATAATTAGAATGACTCACAATGAATGCGTATTCACAATCAAAATGTTTTTTGTCATTAGTCTGTGTATATTATACTTACTTAAGCAGTGATTCTCTGAGACGCCCCTAACGTACAATATTAAAGCAATTAGCTCTATTGTTATCCACGACGTCTGTACGCGTTAACGTTTTGCCTTGCATCGCACGCGCATGTACCGTACTCGGCCGAATTCCGATATTCGCGTTATCTCACCCAGTTTTACTAACATGCCTATTAAGGATTTAGCACATTTTAGGACTAACAATTTCTTGACAGCTTGCCAAAAATGTTGCAAACATGTTGTGGGTATTGAGAGAAATAGTCACTGCGACGTAACAGTGTGTCTGGAATATAATACGAAAATACTATCGTAGTAAATGTACCTATACCGTCCAGTCCGTCAGTAACAAACAAAAAAAAATACTGATTTACAATAAAATGTTTACGTTAATACTAATAAATATCAATAATTTTAACTAAAAATGCACCTACTGCAAATAGCAACAGCCAACCAAATTATTAATTTATATATTTTTTTTTATACCACGTCGGTGGCAAACAAGCATACGGCCCGCCTGATGGAAAGCAGTCACCGTAGCCTATGGGCGCTTGCAACCCCAGGGGTGTCACATATTTCTTTCATAAGCATGTTTCCATAAGCACCTTTTGGATTTCCTGTGTAAAACAAAATTAAATAAAGGTCGTTATCATAAAGGGGATCAACCATGAAAAATCTTATTGAAAATATCGATATGAAAGTATCAGGTATCGAATTAAAATGCAAAAAATGGAAAAATACTTTAAATAAACGAGTATAATACTGAGCGAAATATAAAAGTACAAATGATGATCGATCAGTTAGGTGCCAAACTACGTGTTTTACTCATAACAAAACGCACATTTTGCTAATCAATCATGATAGTTATTAGGTAGATTAGTATTATCTCATCGTACCTGTTACCTCAAGCATGCGCTGTTGCAAATTACTTAATATCATTATGTAAAGATATGCTAAATACTGATATTTTTGCCTTATTCGTCGAGGAAGCTAGAATATAAATCATCTCAAGCATGACTGACACCAAGACGAGCGATGCTTCAATTGTCAATTTGCTAAAATTGGATGCGCTATGAATCTACATGGATCCTTGAACTGTGACTGCAAGAGTATAGCGCTTCGCGCAGTGCTCAGGCGCGGGCGGCCACGTGCGCCGGAGTGGAAAGGTGACATTGACATTGGGCAGGCTGCAGCGAACCGCACTGCAACTCGGAAACGTTGAACCTTGCCGGTTTGTTTACCAATACCGATATTACCGACGCACTTCTCACATGCTTGATGACGGTATAGCGATGGCAACTATCCGGAACGCATCAAATATTTAGACAACTTTATGTACAATGCTATATATGTATGGACAATGTCATCTGGCTAAGGACAAAACATTTAATCTTATTCTAGGTATTATACGATTTTTTCTACTCTACTGCCTTTTGCTCTTCTTGATGGAAAATTCCTATTAATTTCGCGGTAGTTACGTGCATTATAACTGTTTTTATTTAGTAATTACTCAAGCTTCTTAGCTTTCTTGTTATTTTTGCTACGCTCTGCAGGCTTCTTTAAAAGCAATTGGTTAAGAGTAAGCGAATCACGGAGATTTGTTCACAAAACTGGAAAGCTCTAACGGTAGTATTATCACTGGAAGCTGTACCACCCGTGAAGAGCCAAGCCTTTACTATTTTACTGTTTAATTTATACCTCAGAATATTTGATGGCATTTGCATATCTGAATGGAACTAAAGTGCTGGCAAGTTAATAGATACAATTATATGTAAGGTATTTAATATTAATGTAAAAATTATTTATCATGCATCGCAAAGTTAAAAATAACTATTTGTAAACTGTCGCTCGGACCAGCCTATCGATAAACTACCATACCAATCCAAACCACAAAGTTATCTCCTATCTCTAAAGATCTTTAAATAATACTTAACACGTCGTATAATGGTGTCACTTATTAATATTATATGTAGCTAGGCAGATAGTGAAATCTAGAGTTATGTATATTTTGATTATATTATAAGTTTAGAAGTAAAAATGTAGTAAGGTACGTGCCAAATCAACTAATATTTTTATCAATCAAGATTATTTAGCATAAGGTACGTTGTATTACAAATTAAAACGGAACTGAATATTGAACCTAAAACTCCATATACCAACTTTATCGTCGTCTATAGAACAACAGATGAACAATGCCTATTTAATACATAACATAACATAACCAAAGACCTAGTGCAGAGCACGTAAACGCAAAACCTTACTGATAAGCGGCAATTATTTCCCACGGTGCTCATGGTCTATGAGTCAACTGTAACAGGTAACTGCGATGCACCGGCAAGGCTGGTGTGGCAACGTGCTACGTGTTAACGACGCGTAACTCGTACGGCCTCTGGAACCTTTGTTACTGTTTGCTCTACATATGTCAGTAAAATTATCGAATCATTTTGCAGTATACGTTTCTCTAGCGGTAATAGCCTTTTTTTAAGTGTTTTTTTTATTTACTCGTATTTTTTTTCCTATTGGACCTTACGCAAATCACCTAGCATCGTAGTAAACTACGTTTTTAGTTAATTTTCAGGGTTGCGCAGTGAACAAGGAATCCCTATAATTTCGCCATGTCCGTATCTCCGTCCGCAGCATAGCTCGGCGGCAGTTAGGTAGTGGTAGCGGGTATACATATACGACAAAGTTTTTTTTTCGTTTATCTCCTCCACCCATAAAACGGGGATGTTTTTATATTGTAATCCTTTAAGTGTGGGGTATCGTTGAATACGTCTTTTAAAAAGAATAGGGATCCTTAAACAAAGTTTTCCTTTTATGTAATTTTTTTCGGAGATATTAATAGCTTTACAATAAAAAATGGGTCCCCCCTCTACTGATCCGCGGGTCAAAAAATATGAAAAAAAAATCTATCAATTCTACATAGTAAAAGGCACTGGAATTAGAAAGATGAATAAATTATTAATGTAATAAATTCAGGCAATAAATAGGGATAAAACTACGGTTTAGTTGCCAAAAATAAATTTACACGCCCTTAATGTTAAGGCAATGAAGTCGTGTAAATATATTTTAGGCACCTAAACCGACACGATATCTTTGACGTCGACTGCAGTACATGTACATATTGTACATGTACTATCTAACATAATAAAATAAATATACCTATCTATATCCATAATTATAACCAGAAAGTCGTATGCGTCGATCAATACCTACTAAAATAGTTTTGATTCGGTATACATCTAAAACGATACCGATGATTGGAATATGATGACTAAAACATCTACTTCCCGATATAAATCAACAATTAAGTTTTACACGCCAAAGGTTTTTGCAGTTTAGAAAAAATAAGAACACGAAAATTGTATCATAACATAAGATGGTAAAAAACCTATTCATCGGTTGGTCTCTGGGCGTTAGCAATGGCTGACCCTGAGCTGAGGTCAGGCTTCGTATTGTCAATGAGTATTCAATATCTGCTCATACCTCATCAAAGCAAAAACAAAACACGGTAGATAATATATGACAATATCACGGCTAATAGACAAAAAGTTTGTGAACTGTCAAATCTTGAGACAAGTGGCATAACTAGTTCATGATGTCACTGTGTAATTAATAGAAGAAGAAGACCATTAGGTACAGTGCAGTACAGTGTATACAGACTTTGTATGCAGGGATGGCTAGGTAACTCTGTCCTCGACTGTACCTATAGTATATTTTCTGTACCTATTTTGTAAATGGCTAATTTGTGGGGAAGTTGGACAAACAGAAACTATCAATCTTGTTTTAAGCCATTATTTGCCGGAACGTGGATCCGCGTACGAGAAAACTATTGGATAAGTTATAAACGTATTAGTATTAAAACCACTTTTTAAGTACGCACCTATTTATATGTATACCCACTTATATCGGCAAAAAAATACAAACATATTCAAAATATACTATAGGTACCATTCGTCAGTAGAATCTAAATAAAATAAAAAAAATCCTAAAGATTATTCCATAATTACGCACTTTTAGAACATAATCTTGGTTTATTACGAACTTAAAAGCTTAGTACACATACATTTTTAGTTTAAATTATTGATATTTATTAGTATTCACGTGAAAATATAAAGACGTCAAATGCTCATATTTGTTTACATTGTTTTGGGATTCTGCTGAAGATTGGTATTATGTACCTACTTAAATATATAGAAATCTAAGAAATTTTCCCTAAATGCATAAGGGGTAAATGCATGCATAAGTTAGTTACTGAAGTTTCCTGTGCTGAAGGTACTTATGCATAAAATCCCAAGATAAATGCTTTTACCGTGAAACTTGCAACTTTGTGGTAAGTAGGAAATTTCGTTATCAACATCTTCAATGATTAACGATAGTTAATACATACCTTATTTTCACTCTTCTCTAATACAATAAAGTGAAGACACAGCTGATAAATGCACGGGGTGTTTGACCGGTCAAAACGAATTGTTGTTTCCACTGACCCCCTAACAGAAGGCCGGAGCCGGTTCTAGTCGCTTATGTAAACACAAGTGTAGAAAGACACGGATATAGGATTAAAAGTGTACCCGAGACTCGGTCCCGTTATTCAAGCGACCACTCCAACAAAAACTGGTATCATTAAATGAAATGTCTACATAGGTAATGTATTATTTTTTTATCGGAAACTTTTAGGCTCATTTGAATAACCACACTTCAGTTCTTTGCACCATATTGTATTAGAATATTTAGAATGAACACAAATAAAATATAATTGGGAATATTATTTTGATACTAATTCTACCGTTAGTATCTATGAATTAAGTTTAGTTCTTTCTTTATCACATCTTTACAAAGATGCACATGACATATTTATTTTCGTTTTTAATCCATGCGGACAGACCATAGAACTAAGCCATACCGCCGAGACCCGTCTTATCAGATTGTCTATGACTATATATTTTTTTTATATTTTATCCAGTTATTTGGATTCACACTTTTTAAGTTTCTAATAACCATCCGGAAGTGCAAAGCCCGTTTAAAATTATACTCTGTCCCACAATCTTTGTCAGTAAAAAGGCGGTAAAATAAAAATTTGTTTGGGTGTCAACTTGGTGTCAATAATAGGTACACACATACTTTTTAGGGTTCCGTAGCCAAAATGGCAAAACGGAACCCTTATAGATTCGTCATGTCCGTCTGTCCGTCTGTCCGTCTGTCCGTCTGTCACAGCCGATTTACTCGGAAACTATAAATGCTACAGTAACGAAATTTGGTAAGAATATGTGTTGTATAAACCGCTACGGGATTATGTTACTAAATTGTAAAAAAAACCATTGGGGTGGGGGCCCTCCATACATGTAACTGACGGATAGAAAAAAAAAAATTGTTGTATATAAGCGTGTGGGGTATTAATAGAAAGGTCTTTGAAAATGATATGAAGGTTTATACATCACATTTTTATTTAAGCAAATCGTTTTCGAGATATTAGCTCTCAAATCTGAAAAATGTGTCCCCCCCCTCTATTTTTTAAACTACGCGATATAAAATTCCAAAAAAAATATATGTTATGCACATTAATAAACTCTATCAACGATTTTTAGTTTGATTAAATTATCTCCTATAGTTTTTGAGGTATGTTGATTTAACTGTATTTTTTTAATAATAAATTGATAATGGTACGGAACCCTTCGCGCGCGAGTCCGGCTCGCACTTGGCCGGTTTTTTTTTTTTAATTTGCCGCCTTTTTCTAATGACAGATATTGTTGGACAGCTTATTGAAAATATAAATCCAAAAATTGTAGGCGTGAAGGGTTGTCTGCCCATAGAAATTTAAATTTGCCGCCTTTTTTTACTGACATGGATTGTTGGACCAAGTATAAATAAAAAAAATAAAAAAACTTTTAAAAAATCGAAACCCCATTGAAATGGAAATTATTATCTAGAATCCGTTCAAGTTTTCCGTTATTTAAAAAAAAATTGCGGGATCAATTTTTTGCGGGATAAAGGGTGTAATGCGACGTACCTACCTAAATTTAATGATGTTAAAACAAGACAAGAGTATTAATTTGGTTTGGATTTAGCCCAGTAATGGCCGAGGATGTACGTTTATTTATGCAGCTCGCATCGAAGTGCGACGCTACCGCTTGTGCACCCGGGATATTATCTCTCATAAACCCACTTTCAAAAAGTAATATACAGAAACACTGGGCTCCTAACAATAGTTTTAATATTTATACTTCGTCGGAGTATCCTTAAGTTTATAAAAGTTTTTGAAGGTGCTTTAGCGTGCTTATGTAAGTAAACATGCTTATACATATTATAAATATGATCAATTGAGAACAACAGCTTCCTAGCTTTCTGTACAGTCAGCGTCAAATACTTTACAGCAGCCACAGCAGTCGAATAGTTCAGTTAGGTCACATCTAGATCAGACAATTTTAGGGTTCTCCAGCCGAATAGTAAAATCGCAACACTTAAGTACAGACTAATGTACAGTTTTGTCTTTCTTTATGACACAGGCATGTTACCTACTCTAAAAACTATTAGAAAAATTAATGAAGCTTGGAATACAAGATGTATTTTGTAAATTCGGTTTATTTTCCGGTCAACAACAAAAGTTAAGTACGCCCCCTGCGTAGTCAGCATGTACATAAATTATCTATCGTGAAAAAGATGTTTTTCGACATGTTTACGGCCCCTCAATCGATAGTCCCCTGAAAAGAAAAGTTTTACCACTTTACTAACGAAAAATGTATTGAATGTTGTGTGATTGCCATACCATTTTAATGTACCGTTAAGTCTGACACCTTTGTACATACTAAATATTGGCCCCTGCTGTGTGCAATAACAGATCCGCCTACACTACAATGAAAGCAATAACTTGTTGTTTTCCTGACTCGGCTATTGTATACTTGAAAGTTGAAAGTAATATCAAACTGATCAGTGACTGAGTACGGTTCTAATATCTAAAGTATCTAAACCTTGTTTCAGTGACGATGTCGCCTCCTGGCGAATAAGGAAGTGGACCCAGATGCGAGAAGACATAAAGGATGCACACGATGGACACGATGGGCTACGGCCACAAGAAATACCGGCCGCCGCTCTCACCAACCAGCTTCTACCAACATGACATGTACTCCAGACCCACCACACTTCGCCCTCAGGTACCTACTCATTACACTCATAAGTACCTACATTTTATTAGGTAGGTAAGTAAGTAGTTTTGAACTGATGTACGTGCACAGTTTAGTCAGTTTAAATAAAGTCACAAATGCGCAGTTATTTCATGGCTTCGTAAAAGCAATATACAAGTTGCGCGACATTCTCAAAATTGCCTAAAATCACTAGAAATTTTCATGAGTAAATTCTCGTGCATGTTGCCATGGAGAGGATTATTATTATTACGCATGCTCCCAACAGTTGACGATCGCGACCTTTGACGTTTGAGTTACACACACACTGGTGACAGTGGTGACGGTGACTGTATCAATTCATCAAGTGACATAAGTACCTTAGCAATAAATGTGTGAAGAACATTCCTTGAGAATATTCCCAGTTCATGTCGTAGGTGCATTGCTATCGTAAAATAAATAGAGCATAGTTTTGTTTTAAAAATTCCCCTTGTTTGTTAAAAATACATAAAATAATCAGAAATAGCTTGCGGCACGTTAGCCTACTTATAGGAATGTTATGATTACCTACGAGATATGCAGTGCGACCTAGTGTCTTCATTTACCTACGCGTATTTTATTAACTTAATATCTTTCCACGACACATATTTTATCTAGATTAATGTTGCTATCCATTTGATTACATTGCTGGGTCAAATCGTTATCAAATTAAATGGGTAGAAATTATCACCTAGTCATTTATAACCGATTTTGTAGATAGATAACCATCAACTGCGTAGACATGCGTATAACTGAACAGTTTCCACGATAGTTGGAAAGCATTGTTCGCTAGGCTCGGCGAGCGTTATTTAGGTCAGAAAATAACACAAACAAAATATTACTGTTAAATCTTTTCTTACAAACATCGTAACTATGAAAACTTGTTCAGTTTGTATTTTTAACACGTTCCCTGTGCATGCATCACATGTGATACATTTGAAGGTATTGATGATATGTGCATGCAGCATAATGTTGCACGACCCTATTTAAATATAGGGATAATTTGAAATTTGCACGTACGAGCTAAGCTACGTTAACTTACCCGCACGTATCAGCTGTAAAAAGTGACAATTTGATAAAATTAAGTATTGGCAGACTTTTAATACTGTTGCTAGGTTAAGCTTGAAAATGTTGTGCGAGAATTTGCACGTGAGAGGTGACAGTATCGATTTTAGCTGCACATGGAACGTGTTAATATTACCTCAAACCGTAACTAAACGTAGGTTTAAGTAGGTACGTAGTATACCGAAAATGTAGGGCAATTTTATGTTAGTGTGGCGTTATTCATTATTGAAAATGTATGGAGCAGCGGTGTTATGAGAACGCTAATTTGATACATGGAGGAATCCAGTAGATCAATTTTAACAAACAAATTAGTAATACCTAATTCTAGTAATAAAAATTATATTATGTATTATTTTAACAAATATTATAAACACTCAAGTAGGTACCTAACTACCTATGTAATATTTCACTTGGTAGGTTACATGCAGACTTGTCTATATAATTTATATAATCATTATATTTGAATTAGAATATTGCATCTACTTTGTGAGTTAATTGTAGAAGTACGAGTAAGTATGGGCGCTGTTAACAAAATAAACGCGCCAAATGAAATCGTAACTTTTTATTTCTATAAGCAGTCTTCATCGTCCACTCGTCTCTGTTTAAGTGAATGAAGCTATCTCGGGAGCGGTGATATAATTTTGGAATGATATCAGTTGATCGGAGCGCTTCTCGCGGCTTAGGGCCGGTGGGCCGGTCCCGTTACACGCTCAACGGTACCTGACAATGATAGTTAAAATGGTATAAAATCGTCCACCATTTTAATAGAATAAGCGGGATTAAGAGGTTTGAACCATTATATTAGAGTTCGAGATTATGTAAGGATCTTCTGATACGAAGGTATTTTTTTTAAGTTGCAGATTAAGTAATCTTACGTAGATTTATGAATTATCTTTTGAAGTAAGTACTACACAGGTACTGTACTATATCAATCATTGATTAATAATATGCATCGAATTTTAGGTCGATTTATGTAAGATGTTCCAAATACAAATACAAAATTATTTATTTACCAAAAAGCTAACTACTATATCAAAGTTAATTATAATAGCAACAGAGTTTATGAGATAACAGAATACAGCAAGTAGATTAAAAGCGCAACCAATGTTTTTTTTATTATTATTTGTTTATTATAAAGGTTTTTTATTAGTAGATTCTATATTATAATTACTAGTCGTAGTAACAAACGTACACTGTGACACCATACTTGCACACACCATAATTATTGCATCGTACTTAAGTATTATCAAACCGGAATCAGAAAGGGATTCGAAACTACTGTTGACACAACAAATGACACAACATTTACACAGGAAAAGAGTTGTTTATGGATGTAGTGAGTGATTAATTAGTCAATTAACTGTCTGGAAGTATCTGCACTTAAAGTATTAATCTAAATATAACTATGAATATATCCTTGATAGTCTTATACACTGTTGTGACAACAGTACTTTCGAATCCCATTCTAATCGCGGTTTGATAATACCTAATGACAATGACAGTGATACCTGAACAGACAACAAAAATACTAAATTGATATTTTTGCGAATTCATAAGCAAAAAAACCTAGTTCGCCAACGTCCGAGGTAGGATTCGAAGCCAAGCAACTCAGCTTTCGCGGCTAATACCGAAACCATTCGGCTGTTTGTAATTTATAGTACGAGTAAGTAGATGTATACTTAGTATAGTATAGTAGTGCCACTACTTAATCGCCCAAATAAAAATATTTCATAAAATAATTTAATTAGTTCCACAGGAAGCCAGCCTAAAAATAAGTTATAAAAAATACAATTTTGATTCATGATAGGTACAAGCTTTTATTGCTGACTTTAAAGCATCCAAACTTGATAGGGTTATGTCGTTTTGTTGCCAAGTTGCTGCGGTCATCTTTCGACTACACCAATCGTATTAATTATACAAAATTAAAGCAAAACCGGAAACTGGAAAGAAGATCGAATTTAATTCGCATAAGGGGGAAGGGTCAACTAAGGGATTGAAGTGTCACTGACCATATTTGATTAAAGATTGATGATGGGCAGCAGCTTCATCATAGTGGACACATTACTGCGATCGCCAATCCGCTTGCCCAGCGTGGCGATTATGGGCATTTAACTCCTAATGCGTCTATACGCATAGTTAATAGGAGAGGCCTACGTCCAGCAGTGGACTATCATAGGCTGATGATGATGAAGGGAAAAGGACGAAGCTTGTTGCGGATTACTTTATTGTTTTGTAGGAAATGACGATACCTGTTGCTGATCATCTCTGTACCTATCTCAAGAAGCCTGCGTTGATTTAACTCGCAAAATTTATTAATAACAGACAAACTAAAACTCGTAATAAAAAAAAAATCGTAGAAGATAGGCGTTCGTGCAAATACCACATTAAAGCACTTCTAATTAACGTGATGCTTAGCAGGTAAGCAGTATAAGTATAATTGTTGGGTAAAAATTCTACGGGAATGTCAGTATTATATTCTCTGCATAATTTCTGGGTAAAAAGATGCGGGTGATTGTGGATGAATGTGGTGAATTTCCTCGGGTTTCTTATTAGTTTATTTTTTATTTACATATAAATTCAAGAAAAGTTGAAATTTACTGATAGGGTACAGTAGTTAAATTTGTGTCACTCAACATTCATTTAGTCTTTATACTTATACCTAACCTACTTTAAAGGAGAAAACATTAAGGAAAGGAGAGTGCAATGGTAAAGTCAAATAACAAAACTTGGAAACCAAACGTGGATGCAAATTGTGTTGCATTCACCGATGATATCTCCCTTTTATTCAAATATGATAACAGCCCCGATTATAATTTCTCACAGATAAAGGAAACGTTCTTTAACATATCACAATGGCTGCAAGATCATAACCTTATTATAAACACAACAAAAACAAAAATTATACAATTTAGACCCTATCAAAAACGACCGACCGACATGACACCATTACTACAGGACTTAAACATTAAAGAAGAAACTGAATGCAACCTATTAGGACTAACTATAGATACCCATATTGACTGGAAAAAACATATAACTAAAATAAAATCAAAATTATCATCGTTTCTTTACGCATTGAACATACTGAAATGTAACACAAACATCCAGTGTGCTTTGTCAGCATACTATGCATACGCACAGTCCTGGCTGAGCTACGGTCTGCTGCTGTGGGGACACAGCAGCGACGCCCAAGATATATTCACACTGCAAAAAAAATGTATCCGTATATTAACCAATATTTCCCAAACTGACAGTTGCAAAACTCATTTTCAGAACCTTCAAATATTAACTCTTACCTCTCTTTATATCCTACAAATAACCATATTCGTTAAAAATAACATCCACCTTTTTGAATTCAATAAGAGTGCGCGCCGTAATGACAAACTTATCCTACCAGAGCCGATTCTCGATATTTACAAAAAAGGCCCATATTACCGTGCAATCAAAATATATAATAAATTGCCCTCCGAAATAAAAACAATACAAAAAATACCTTTATTCACTGATAAACTTAAGTCCATCCTAATAAAAAAAGCCTATTATACCATAGAAGAATATATGCAGGATCATTTATAAATTAAATTTAGATCATAACATGTCAAATTGTTAAACATTGCCATACCCTAGCAGGGTGCCATGTGGTTCTATTTGTTTAGTATTAACACCTATTGTATGTACCATGGTTTGCAATAAACGATTATTATTATTATTATTATTATTATAAATTTGATATTAAGGTGATTTGCTTGCCATACTAAAAACTGTTTTATACATATTTAGTAATTACACACTATTAAGTACAAAAACATAAAAATATGCACATAATAATAATGTGTAATCACTTTCACCACGATTGTTTTTAATATTATGGCAATCAGGCATTAATTTAATTTAGCTCGGCACCTGCTCTGGATCTGAAAATTATGAAATGACTACTTTACCTGTTAAGTCAATATCTGTCTACACAAATAGGATTGGGGGTTTCACTCAGCATTAATTATAATTACTGTACCTACATAAAATCATTGTGTCCCAATACCTACCTGCTAATAAATAACCTCACCGATATTACCTATTGATGGCGACTGTGTAATTACTTACACATACATGGATATACATAAGCTCCCTACAATGAACACGTCAAAACACATTACCTTGTTCATACAAACCCGTAAATCACGCATTCAATTTATGTATGAATGCACAGCCTGTCTCTTTTAAAAATTGTATCTTCATGTTTAAGTAGTTTCGTGATTGTATAATAAAGGAACAATAAATCTCGTTTTCGCGGAAGACGAGAGAGAGGACGAAAAATAATCGTTCCTAATAGCTACACAATAATGATGGCTGTCGGAAATTTGTTCCCATGTTAACCTTACAAACAAATAAGTACCTATTAAATATATTTCAATCGCCGATATCACATATGTAAATGTTTGTACTTAAGTCATAACTCGGGTTAGGATTTTGGTGGCATTTATTGAACATAGAGCAGTGGAGTCGATGTTACAAACATTTTTAACTTGAATAAATGATTAACTTATAAAATAATAACGAATTAGTGTTCATAAAATTTCAAGCTGGATTTATCC